>JARHVA010000423.1:1905000-2225000 GCA_037957365.1 Torreya grandis | reverse complement strand
GTTGTTGGCATTTATAAATGCCTCTTTCATTTCCCACCATTGAATAAAAATCTAGGATTAGTGTGAGTCATTGATTATAATATGGGCCCTTGCCTATGATTGTCTCCTTTTGTTGCAAACCCCATGGTAGTGATAGTTGGCATATTTGGGTGCCTTACTCATGCTTTGAATCATATGTCAATCCTTTGTCAAATGAGCATTAACCATGTAGAAAGCTCATGTGGATTTAAAAATTCATGAGTGACTTCATGTAATTGGATCAAAATTTAGCAACAAGGTGTGAACCATCAGATCATCATGTTATTTCTACCTTTAATGTGCTTTTACCATGTGTCAAGTTTGTAGTCTCTTGAGGCCTCATTGAAAATTATTTGGGCACCTTCGCATCATTGGATCAAAACCCAATGATAAAGCACATGTTGTTGATATATATATATATATATATATATATATATATATATATATATATATATTATTGAACATTAAGTTAGCACATTTTTATGACTAGAACTTAGGCTTAAGTCCCTTAGGCTAAGGTTTGTTTCATTTATTAAGCATGAAATAAATCCTAGGCTAGGGGGTTTATGCCTAAGATTTTAGATTTATATGCAAGGCGTTCATGGAATAAATATTATAGACCAATGTTTATGCCATGTTTAATAGACACAATGTAAACATTAGTCTATAATATTTATGCCAAGGCTTATAAAATATGCTCAAAAGGAACAACATGACACAATGGTCAAATAACGCATAGGATTTTATTATATTGGCAAAACACATTAAAACCTTTAGCTAGATGCATTTGTTCTAAATTTTATGTTATAAGGACTTATTTTAAAATAAGAATTAGTATAAGTCTATAGTTTAAGGTTCATGACATTTGAATAAAATGTCACAAGAACCTTAAGGTATAAACTTAGACTAGGTTTATTTTGCATATACTTATACCATATGACCATTTCCACATTTGGCAAATTGTATATTTCTAGTGTTTGAGCATTTTTTGAGCACTTCCCTTAGTCTATAAAGCCATTTTTGAGCCTTCCAAAAATATTTTAAAGTATATTTTGACCCTGAACATAATAATTCATTAGCTTAAATTTGATGGTCTCACAAACATCAAATACAACCTTGCAGATGTCAAATGATGATCATGTGAACATCAATTTTAAACTAGTGAATATTTTAATTTTATGGGATTAAATTTTATGATCACACGAATGTAAAATATGTACTTGCATATGTCAAATGATGGTCACATGAGTTTTAATTCTAATCTCATAAAATTCTTGTGGCCTAATGTGGGAGTGCCACTTAGCACATCCATGGGGCTTCCCAGGATCTTGGACATAATTTTCCCTAGTAGATCTTAATCGGTGATGAATCATCAACCATAGGATCATGATCCAAGATTTTTCTTGTGATTGATTGCTTGTCAGGTAGGACCCATTTATTTTTGGTCATTGAATGAAAGGGTGTTTCATGTCGATCGTTCAAGCCTTTCATAGTAATTTGAATTTTTAATTATTCCTCGCACCATCTGATTAAGTCTTCATAAGTGAGTGATAAGTGTTGATCATGATCTGAGAGATTTAATGTGATTCGTTTAATGGTTTATATGCAGGATTCCATCAATTTTCTTTATGTCATCCAATCAAAGGGCCACAGGAAGTGCAAACTATTAGATCATCTGAGATGCATGCTATTTAAGCCAAATTTTGGGCTCTTTTCACTCCATTGGATCAAAGTTTAAGATAAAGAAAAGGTCATTGGATCCTATAAGATGAAAGGAAGTTAAGTTAGGACCACAAAGATATATAAGACTTAGGCTTAAGGTATTAATACTAAGGTTCTGATTTTATTAATAAATATGTCAAGGCCTTAGAATTAAAACCTTAACAAGGGGTTGAGATAACATAAAAGTGGATGCGAAACTATAACTTAGGCTAATAATTTAATACTAAGGTCCTATTAGTATTTAACAAATATGTCAGGGCTTTAGGTTTGAAATCTTAGGCTATGTTTCAAAAACATTAAAAACACCCTATAAAATGAAGGTTAGGTATAAAAGGAACTTTTAAAGGGAAAAGTAATAGATGGGACCAAGGAATTTAGACTGAGATATAGTTATGTTAATTAAAATGATTAAACTTAGAACATGAATTTTATGCTTAGGTCCAAATGAGATTTCAAAAGATTCCCACTGGTTTGGTTCCTGCCAACATTCAAATATAAATTGAGGGATTTGGCTAGGGTTTTTAAACATGAAATTATCAAGGATAAATTCCATGGAACATACAACTAGAGTAATAAAGACCATTTATTAGTGATATTAGTCTAAATTAAATCCAAAACAAAATTAGGTAAGCCTACCTTTAATAGAGTGGATGATCTTCAAATTTTATAAATGATCCTATCATGCTAAATTTTCATGTTCAAACTTCAAGGTTTCTCCAAGGTCCCAATTTTAAAAAATGAGGGTATGTTGGTCCCAAAAAATGATAACTCAAGGGGGAAACATATAAATATGTTAGAACTTAGAGACTCTGGTTTAGATAAATAATTAGGTCATTCATTCATTTGATCAATATCATCATCTAGATCAGATTATGGTTGAAACAAAGCTTACATTTACAGAGTTAGGGATAAACACCAAGACATAGACATATTATGTGTGTGCTTTGATTCCATTTACTATTTTATATGGGGTTGAAGAAAAAACTTCCATGTTTCATATACTTAGTTAACAACACTGACGTATAGCATGTTAAGATGCTCACTGAGAACCATGCTTTTAGCTTAGAGAAGGATTTGTAATTGCTCTACTACTAGCTAGACATCTATAGCCCTAATAGAGACATTTTTGGCTCCACTCAAGGCCTTAATTCACTGGTATCTAGGCATCCATATCCCTAGTGAAGATTACCAAAATCACCTATGCTTATAAATATTTTGATTTTGCATTGAGTTCTTTTTTTGTATTTTCTTGAGGCTTTTATTCTTTTACCAAGGTTGGGAGCCAAAATATCCATGTTTTAGGATTTGGTCAAATGTTTTGTCTTTGGAAAATCATCTATAGATACAACCTTCATCCCAAGAAAGGATTTTGATTAAGTGATAGTATGACTATACCATGATAGTTTGATTTTTCACCCTATAAGTGCAAGTCTTCTGAAAACCAATTTGAGGCTAGAATAATGCTTAAGTTCTCATGAAATAGTTGACTTATTTCATTGGCCTTTACTAGTTTTTACAAATTACAACATTATATTTTACATTTTAGGGCTATGGTCATCATATGCATGGGGTTTACACCTACATTTCCAAAATTTGGGAGTTTCCAAGCAAACTTCATAACTTTAAGTTTAGGATTATCCAAGAGGACATATTGGAACAAAGGGTAAAGTAACAAGAAATAAACACACAATAAAAATTAGGAAAGAAAGATAGGAAAGGAAAATAAATAAATATACACATGCTTATGTACAAATAAGGGATAAGAAGGAAAGAACTAAAAGGAAACTACCTAGCCTACCTACTCTAAATATAACCATATTATAGTTTACTCCATAAAGACCTCTAAAGGAGTAGCAAAGAAGTAGTGCTTGAGGTATTTCCCATTGGTGGGAAATGTAAACTTTTCTCTATGTAGATATTTGAGCTTGAAGGTGTTGTTCCCCAATGTTTCTACAATCTGGTATCAGCCAATCCATAAGAGTGTAAATTTACCATGTTTGCCCATAAGCTCAAATGCCTTATCCCAAAGGAGGACCAAGTCTCCATATTTGAACACCTTAATATTATAAATTTTATCAAACCATCTCTTGACTATGGTTTGATGCCTACTAAAATCAGCAAAGGCTTTCTCCCTAGAATTTTCCATCTGAATTATGTTCATCAATCTTGAATTGGAAAGTTCTTGGCTTTCTTCTAGGTATTCCTACATAAATATGTATGTGAGAAACTTGAGAGTGATAAGAAATATAGGTTCTTATCCATACACCAATATAAATGGTGAGGCTCTTAAGGCCTTATTTATTCTTATCCTATCAGCTCGAAGTGTAAATTTAAGGAGCTTATGCCAAGTCCTAGGTTTCTCCATAGTAGATTTTTTAATTACCTTCATTAGGTTCTTGTTTGTATATTTTGAGACTCCATTCCCTTAGGGATAATGGTTGGATTTAAACTTGAGATCAATGACATTATCATAATCCCATTTAGTCATCTCTATAGATATGAATGTAGACCCATTACCACACACTAGAGAGACTAGAGTTCCAAACCTAGTATAAATGTTTTCCTCTAAGAAGTTGATCAATTATTCAGTCTTAAATTATTTAGTGATTGAATATTAAATCCACCTTATACAATAGTATATATTAGTAAGGACATACTTATGAACTTTAGATTAGTTGGGGTTGATTACCCCAACACAGTCTAACCCCAATTGAGAAAATGGTTTCTCAATCATGATTGGTTATAGTGGCATTGTTGCCTTTGTCTACTTGGTGCTAACAATATTACATGAGTGACATTCCCTCACATGTTTGTGAGCATCCTTAAATATAGTTAGAAAATAATATAATGACCATCCCTAATAATTTTTTGAGCTATGGTCCTCCTATATGGATGTCCATTACCCATCTTTTCATGAAAGGTGCTCATGATTTATGTGGCTTATATTTGTGAGACACGTCTCAAATAAAATCCTTTGAAATTTATTCTATACAAGATCCCATTCTTGACCAAGCAGCAATTGTCTCCAACCTTAGGGGCCTCTTGTTTTCCCTATTTAGACCTGTAGGATAGGTACCATTAATTAACAAATATATGATTGAATCATACCACTTGTTAGTTTGAAATTTTTTTGGTCCACCTACATACTAATTATCCTAGGATTAGTATTAAAAATCATTTGGATCAGACCTTGGCATCTTACCAATTTTTTTGCTTTCATTTCCAAGTCATATTCCTTCAAAACTGACATCTATTTATCTCTATGTTCTCCTAATTCATTTTGACTTAACATGTTTTTGGTTGCTAGGTAAGGTAAGATAATATGTACCTTATTTATAAGAATTTAATGTTTGAATTTATTAACTACCTTAAATAATACATATGCATGCTTATCAATCAATGAATAATTGAACTTAGCATTCTTAAAATTAGTGCTCATAAAAGTAATGGGTGGTCACACCCTTTATTTTTTTTAGTTAAAAATATATAAATAGTGTGTTTAGATGTAAAGGAATAGAGGTATAAGTCCCTTGAAAAGTTAGGACTTATAAGGACTAGATCTTGGACAATGGCCTCTTTGATATCATTGAATGCCTTTCTAAATTTTCATTCCATGTGACCTTGGCATCATTATTCAACATGTCATTTAGTGGCTTAAAATTTTATACAAAACCAAAAATAAAATTTATTACAAAATTTACCTTATCAAAGAATTAGTTTAGCTCTTTTTTACTGTTACAGGTTATATTCTAGATATGGCCTCCACTCTTTCAGGACCTATAGAGATCCCATTTTTAGTTATAACATGACCTAATAATTTACCCTCAGTCACACAAAGATGATCTTCTTAAGGTTTAAGTAAATGCCATACCTTTTTCATATTTCAAAGACTTGTTGTAAATGAATGAAGTGATCTTCCCCTTTTTTTATAAAAAAATGTTAGATCATCCATATAAATAATGAAGCATTTACCTATTAGACCTTGGAAGGCATGGTCCATATCTATTTGGAAGGTAGCTCCTACATTTATTAGTCTAAAGGGAATCCTCTTATAAGTAAAGGTCCCCTATTTGGTGGTGAAAGTTATCTTCATTCTATCCTCTCTATCAACCAACACTTGGTTTTAACCTAAAAAGTCATCATAATTAAACCTAAAACAACTTGAAATACTTAGTTGAGGAAAGGAAGGGGATACTTGTCCTTTTTTGATGATTTTTTTAAGTTCATAAAGTCAATATAAAGTCTAATATCACTATTATTCTTCCTGACTAGCACAAAATTAGCCACCTAAGTGGAATGCCTAATGGGGAAGACTATCCTAGCATATAATAATCTTTTGACCTCTTTGAAGATCATGGGTTATAGGACAGGGTTTACAGGCCTCTATTTCCACCTGAATAGTTTGAAACTTTCCTTAAGGGATATAGTATGGGTAATGACCATTAGATCAAAGATATTTAAGTCATCATATGACCAAGCTATGACATCCCTGTATTGGGTAAAGATCTCTTTGGCTTTCTTATTTTCAATGTTTATGTAGGCTATTCAAACATTTAACAGTTGGGGTTGATCTTGGAGGCATAGATAAACAACATTATAATCTTTCCCAATCACCTTGGGAACCTTGGCCAGTTTGTCTTAATCAAATAATCTCTCCAAAGTAATCATCCCCTTGGGGATCTTGTTGTCATTTAGCTGAATGACTTTACCATCAAATTTGTCCTCCTTAGATATATTTTCATCAATCTCATCAATAATATGAGCATAAAAATCTCTATATTTTTTCATGAAATATAATATCCACTGATCATCATTGAATACTTAGAAATGGTTAATGTTATTAGGCATTGAAGGACAAGGAATTAGCTCAATGCTGAAATTAGAGGAGACTTAATTGGGCATGAGGTTGGCTGTAGCATATGCCAACTCATCAATAGATTGGTTTTATCCTCTTGGGATGGAAATGATGGAAAAGGAATCAAAGGATTCCATAAAATCCCAAATTCTAAACCTATACCTTTTCAGGTATGAGAGCTTACATTGGTATTTTCTTCTTACCTGGTTGACCACTAGTTCTGAATCCCCATAAACTATTAATTCTTTGACCTTGTTATTTATAAAAAATTGTAAGCCTACGATAAGGGATTTATAATGAGTAATACTATTAATATAAGATAATTGGATCCTATAATAAGTATGGTACTTTATATTAATTGGGTTAGTTAAAACAATACCAACATCTGAGTTAGCATTACACCTAGCACCATCAAAATGCAAATTCCATAGTCCAAGAATAACATGAGCACCCTTGGGATCACATACCTTATCATTATCTAGGGTAAAAATACCTAAGTCTGAGTCTATTATATTGACCCTCTCATTCACATAATTTTACTCAATTATCATATGTTTCATCCTTGGTTCTCTCTCAACCCTGATTAGATTAGGAACTCCCTTCCAAGGTAACCACAAATGTGAGCAATATATAGACATGTAACCATTCAAATCCTTGGCATATTACCTACTCAATAATATTACATAAACATCAAGTATATCAACAACTTTAATATCAATAAATTGATGCACCCTAGGCTCAAAAGCTATTTGCATGTGAAAATTTAAAATCTCCCCAATTACCCTAACTCTAGATTTGTCTAATTGGGTAACAACCCTATCATACTTAATAGGAGTTAGGTTAAGTTATTTGCATATGCCTATAGGAATTATATTAGTAGATTCTCCTGAATCTAATAAATAATTATGTAAGTTTTTACCAAACATCCTGATAGTGAGTAAGAAAGGAGGAGACTTAGCCTTGGCCTTGTGCATAGTTACATTAGCATGATCAGTCTATGGTGGATTGTTGGACTTATTTGACAAATATTTTAGAAAAATGTCCCTTTTCTATGCAATATATGTAAGTTAATTTAGATTGATATTATCCTTTTCATGCCCTAAACTATGTTATAACCAATCTTAGAAGAAGCAGGAATCTCAATGCTAGGTGTAGAAGTACTCCTTTAGGTGTCTCATAATTGTTGCTTGAAGAAGTGTCTGATGGAGTCCTAAAATTATTTGGAAGTGTTGATGTGGTCAAAGGATACCTCTATTCTCTATTTCTCAAGGGATATGTTTTCTTAAAGAACTATTGAAAGGCTTAGATCTCCTCAATGATCTCATTAGGTTCATTTTACATTTGAAATGAGAAATCAAAGGTATTCACCATGAAGGCTTGATCAGATGACTTAGATCTAGAGGTACCTACACCACTATCCTTGTTAGGTACCACTTAAAATGGATCAAATCTTCTTGGAAAGCCTTAAAGGCTTTACAAAATTATATACAACTAATTTCCCAATGCTTGGTTGTGTAATGTACCCTATAATAATCAGGTAATGCAATATTAGTGAGGTTAATGTCCATAGTCTTCTTTTCAAAAGATGGCTCATTATTCCTATTATTATGAAAACTATCATTATGCAATCTATTGGTTGGCCTATTATATATTTGAAATGAGAAGTTTCTACCTAAACTTTTAGTAATATTTCTAACTTGTTTTTATAACTAAAGAAAATCATTACTCAACTTTTGGACCATTTTTAAGATGGATTCATTCTCATTTTTAGGAGTTTCAGAATTATGTACCTAGTTATTGTTAGTAGATGGTACCAAATCCCTTTGATTATTTGGAATAAATCCATTAGTAGGATGATTTAAAATCCTAAATTTTGATTAGGAACTGCTTGACTCAATGGCAACTAAGTTAAGTTTGGGAGCTAGTTTAATGATAGGATATTCTAGTTATTATTTGTGAATAAGTTCATCACAAGCATTTATGGGTTGATGTTTGGCATATAATATGCCGTTTTACCTTGGGGATATATTTTATCATTGATGGTTATTACTTCTACATAGGCTCTAGATAATGAAGTTATGGCTGGCATGGATCTCTTCAAAAAACATAAAGGTCATGGGATCTATTGCATCTTTGTAAATCTATAGAGATAAGACATCATCAAGATTATAAGGGTCAATGGTTCTACTAAAAAAATTATAAAATATATAATTGAAGGACCTAATAGGCTCACTTTCATCTCTTCTAATAGTGGTGAACTGATGGTAGATAACACAAGGAATAGTAATCTTACCAAATTGATTTATAAACACATTATTAAAATCATCCCATCTTATGATGTAATTATTAGGAAAGTTAAAAAACCATTCATAAATAATATCTTTAAATATGAATGGGAATAACCTAAAAGCTACATCCTCATGCATAATGTTTATCAATCTTAAGGTTGCTTTAAAAGATTATATATGTTATTTAGAAAGTACTATACCAATTATACTAAATGTAGGTAAGTACTTTTTAGGGTTACATGGGAGGTCATGTACCACACCTGGTACATTAATTAAGGACTCTTCCAACCAAGACATATTTGGATGAAAGTTGAAGGCACAAGTACCATGAAGAGGTAAAGTTGGAAAATATCTAAATCTCCTATGTCTACCTTTGTCATGCCTACATTTTCTATGCACCTCAGGCTTGAGTAAAGGATCCCTAGTCTTTGAGTGTGATATTATTCTAATCCTGGGCAATTCTAGCTTGAAATTTGAAGATCTTACCTCAAATATGATGTATTAAGTTAAATTTTATAAATAGAAATAGTTATACCTACACATTGAGCTTATTTTGCAAAGGTTGTATGAAAACCTATAAATGACATTGATCTCTGTTTGAATTAGCTCAAAGATGCATTCAAATATGTAAATATGGTCTATATTTAGAATTCATCCTAAAGGAAATTAGATCTATGAAATATATTCCCACCTTTGATCAAGATGAGCCATCTTAACCTCATATACTATGGATTTTAAAATTTAAAGCTAAATTTACCAAAAATAAGTATCAATGCCCAAAGAACTTCAATGAAGCATAAATATGTGCTATGAATAATAAAGATCAATTATATTTATACTTATAAGTAGATAATTCACTCAAAAATGAAAATATATACTATTCTTTAGATAAATCGACTAAGATTAATAAAGATTCAAAGAATTCAAGCCCTCCTCCTAGAGCTAGTAGGATCTTCTCCTATTGATACCTCTAAATGAACCATAGGTGCTCTTAGTGTTTAAAGAACTCTTCTCATTTTAGAATTTATAAAATTGAGGGCATGAGTTGCAAGTTTTGTAAATCTAGTTGCCTGTGGTGAAATATTAGTAGAGAAAGATAAACTATTCCATAATATTTATATAATTTGGTGGTTGGGAGCCACCTTTCTCCATTCTTCATGAATTACAAAGAATCTATGCTAATACTTAGTGAATTATAGTCCATATTTTAGCTACAGATTAATCTAAGTAGATATTTATAATGAAGCTAAAACTAAAGTGATCTTGGTGTAAAAAAGGAGTAAAGAAAAGGGTAGATAAAAAAATAAATGAGTGATTGCTAATTTTAGTCTCAAACATTATGACAAAGCATCAATTTTAATTAAGTATACATTCAACTAATATATAATGTAACATATCCTAAACTCAAATTTCACTATATACTAGGCCAATTTTAAAGAATAATGTAAAGAATCACAAGTAAGAACTAGGTTTACTTTAAGGATTTACTACTATGATCAAATAGCATTAACACATATAAATACAAAGCAAAATGAAATGAATCAAAACCTATGATCCTCCAACTAATTTAGCATATGCATAAATTATAAACCCTATGATTAGAAAATGCAACTTAGAATTCAAAGACACCATTCAAATTTAAGAGCTCAACCAAAAATTAAGAGAAAATGATATATTAACAATTGTTACATCAAATATGGACAATCTTTTCATAATTCCTTGATTATATTAACTAATTCAAGTGTACAAAATTTTCTCCAAAAATCTCTCTCTTTACAAATGGTAATACATGCCTTTACAGAAAGATCAAGAAGGACAAATGTCTACACAATATAGGAAATCGGTTAGTTACAAAATACAGGCCTACACAGATAAGGACAAATGTCCTTTACAAGATCTAAAATACACATGATTTTCACAATCATACTAACCTAGAGGTAAATATGATAACAAACTAGAATATTCCTTTACAATGGAATATTCTATTTCAAAATGTTAAAAAATTCTACAAAATAGAATATTGCTTAATTTTCTAGTGGGCTCTCTAATTGTCATTACTAGAGGATGTTCATGGCTTTAGCATGTTGTTCATTAACTAGCTCTAGATCCACATTAGGTTTCATGATAAATTCCTCCTCTTGATTCTCTAAATCATCAAGTTCCCTATTGTTCATGGCCATGGATTCTTTAATTCTCTTAGATTCATTTATCAATTCCCCTACATTTAATATCATGTCTAGGATTTTGCTATTATTAGCCCTAGATTTACCTTGGCTTTTTCCTTTGATTTCTTGGGTTACCAAAGTAGCCCTATGTTTAGAAAATTCATCACTTATGACTCCAAGGATAGTGGGCTATGTAGGATTTGTGAACATAATCCTAAGAAGTTTCTCAATTCTTATAATTATCTCCTTATCATCTTCTAGGAGTCTTTATACATAATTATTCCGAGCACTCAAATCTTGAACCTTTTCAATCACAATTCCTAAAATTATGCTCAAGTGTCCCAAACTAATGGTTTTAAAGTTTTGGATCTATTTCCTTGCTTGAATGTTGAAAATTGGGATATTTTATCTTCAAAGTCTTACCATTGGGTGACCAGGCTCTTGGCCAATGCATAAAGCCCCTTTAATGCACTCTAACTTAGTTTCATTATTTTGAGTGCATCAAACATGTCATAAAATGACTCACTAAGCATTTTGCTCATTTCCTCAAGCACTAATAGAATTTATTATGCCTATAACTTTTCATTTTCTCTTTCTAAATTTAATATCCTTTACTTCATGCCCTGTACTCAAACCTTTGACTTTGTTGATTGGGCCTCAATCAAGCTTTCCACATCCTCTTCATGAATGGTTGCCTCATCAAGTTGTTGGTCTCCCATAAGGGTTAATCCTATAAAGGGTTATACTTTTTGAAATTTGAATTCATTTGTTCCAACCATAATGGTCCATGTTGTTATTCTTTCTAACCTAGCTGTCTCAGGGTTGAATTTGATGGTAGTGACTAGCTTATTAAGCTTGGGAGGTTTTGAGACCTCCACACCTGAGCTACTTGATGCCTCTAGGGCATATATCCTTTTAATTTTTTATCCTTAGGTAACCACAATCCTCATTTCCTCTTTCTACTTCACCATATATCCAATACATGGATTTATGTTATCTTGTATCTCAACATTAGTAACCCTTGTCATGGCCCATGAATGAGAAAGAAAAGGAATATTTTGTAACTTTCCATAAATGAACCAGTCAGGAATGACCATTCCATGAATTGGGAATTCATTACTGAAGAGATTTATTTCACTAGTAGGGTGAGTGAAATTTAATCTTGGCCTCTTCCTTAGTCTAATAGGACCAATTCCAGCTCTACCTTCCTCTTTTCTTGGGATGCCATAGGGACAATATCTTTTCCTTTATCTTCCTTGGGCTTCTCTTTCTTCTCTAAGTCATAGGCCTTTGCAAGTTCCTTGAGGGCACTCTCAAGTGTATTTTTTGGCTCCAAGGATATCATATAAATATATTATATTGGGGAAGGTGGCCTTTAGGTAATTTTTAGGGTGAGGGGACCACCCCAGGTCTCTCTTTAAATCTCACTTCTCCTACTTTATCCTTGCCCTTACCTTGTTCATTATGTTTTTGCATAATTTGTTCCTAAAGTTTTGGATGTGGTTGTTCTACGTTGTATTGTTCTTTAGCCATCCTAGACAAACTAGGTAGCAAGTGATACTACAAAGGATGCATTTTCTATGTCTTTCCTGAGGGTTTTCATCCTTAGTTAGCCTATGCTCCAACATGATGTTGTGGCCTTGGATCCTGGCCAATAATTTTTCATAATTTTTAGCCTTAATATATATGGTGTCATGGACACCAGGTTTATGTACATATTGAGGCTTTGGGATCTTCTTTTCCTTCAAGTGATTGGTCATTATACCTTTAGGATCCCACATCTTAAGTTCATCAAGTTGAAAACCAAATGAATCCTAGTGTTTGGCCATAGTATCAACCTATATCTAGTCCTAGAGTATGCTCCTTCAAATGATTAGAGAGAAGGGGTGGGAAATTCCTTTTTTCTTTTCTTTACAAGTGCCATCAACACCATATAGAAATTATGAAGCAATTTCTTATTCAACTAGCTTGCTAGGAACATATACTAGCAAACTATAAGGCTAAGACATGATGCCCTCAACCCTAATGATTGTGTAGTTAGGGTAGTACCATAAATCACCTATCATCTCCACATACTTCTTGACAAGGGGATGGACCATGGGCATATAAACACCTATGATGGCCTCAAATATGGTTGGATAAATTCAATCACAAATAAACTACATGTGGTTCTTATACTTAAAGATATGTAGTTTATAATAATGATGTGAAATGGTGGTTTTTCCATCTAGGGACTAATTACTAATACTTAGGAAGGTTATTGAGGTAATCAGGGCATCTAACATGTATGACATCATATAAAACTACTTATAGGTCTTCCTTTTTATGGTAGTAAACTACTTGGTGAGGAAGACAATGATTAAATCTCCAAATGGAGGGGTAATGTTTTATTCCACCAAAAAATGGACAAAGGAGACCCATATTTTATTTACATAGGTGGTTGAGGGGGATCCAAAGGATTAGTTTAATAGGGTCATTATAAACCTAATTCCTTCCTTGAATTGGACTACTATGGATTTACCTTAAAATTCATTGAATATATGAGGGCCTTGGTGTAGCTTGGGTCTAAGGATAGTGTCCAAGTCATAGTTGCTTATCCACTCCTTGATCTTAGATAAATCCACATGTGTAAGAGGGAGCTTATAATATTTCTCAAAGGCTATAGGAGAAATATATTCTACTTCCTTGGATTTCCCCTCCCTAATGATCCATTCATTATTAATTCTATAGTCAATAAAGATGGGAGAAAGGATATCTATATAGTGTAGTACCTTAGTTTTTGCCATAGCATAGTGAAGGCTAGCCATCAAAATAATGACCAAGTTATAGTGCCTCTAGATTATTGAAACAAATATTTTCTCATCTTTTGTGATGGGTTTCAATTCCTCGATCATGAAGAAGAGTTCAAACCAGTTCCTAATCCCTAAGATATTTAGGGCTATAAGGTCTAATTTGTTATCTTTGAAGATCTGGCCTTTATTATCTGTTGACAAGTATATCTTAGTCTTTTCCTTTAATTTTTGTCTATGAGCTACCATTGTCTTTGTTCCTAAAAATTTCTCACACTTGATTACAAAGGATCTCTATGAAATCTCTTTTACCAATTGAGTCTATTTAGGTCACTTTTATGTGGGGTTTAGGGTTTTGGAGCTTTACTAGAAAAATATATCTAGGCTTTGGCTTATACATTCCTTTGATTTGATTTGGACCCTTTGCCTTTATACCTTTGAATTTTTTAGCCCATAAAATATTTTATTTTATCCTTTTATGCTTTCATGGTGCCTATGTGGCATTGGTCTAGGCCTTTTCATGGCATAATTCATAATTGCCTTTTGAGCACTAGCCATTGGCATTTAAAAATGCCTCTTTCATTTTTCCCCATTGGATCAAAATATAGAATTAGTACAAGCCATTGATTATAATCTAGGCCCTTTCTTATGATTATCTCCTTTTATTATGAACCCCATGGTAGTGATACTTGGTGTATTTGGGTGTCTTCCCCATGCTTTGAATCTTATGTCAGTCTTTTGTTGAATGAGCATTGGGCACAAAGTAAGATCATGGGATTTTAAACATTCATGAGTGCCTTCATGCCATTAGATCAAAATCTAGTGACAAGGCATAAACAATTAGATCATCCTTTCATATTTTCCTCAAATGCACTTTCACCACTCATCGAGTTCACGAACTCTCTAGTCTTCATTGAAAATTATTTAGGTTCTTTCATGTCATTAGATCAAAACCCAATGACAAAGTGCATGTCATTGATCTTCAGAGATGCCCAAACATTAAGTTAGCACATTATTATGATTTTAACTTAGGCTTAAGTACTTTAAACTAAGGTTTGTTTCATTTATTAAGAAAAAATAAACCCTAGGCTAAGGGGTTTATGCCTAAGCTTTCAGATTTATATGTAAGGGGATCATGGCCTAAATATTCTAGGCTAATGTTTATATCATGTTTAATAAACACAGTGTAAACATTGGTCTATAATATTTATGCCAAGGCTTATAAAATATGCTAAAAAAGATTAACATGACACAATGGTCCAATAACACATGATTTTATTATATTGAAAAAACACATTAAAACCTTTAACTAGATAAATTTGGTCTAAATTTTATGTTATAAAGACTCCTTTTAATATAAGATTTAGTATAAGTCTATAGTTTAAGGTAAATGATGTTTGAATAAATTGTCATGGGGACCTTAAGCTATAGACCTAGATTAAGTTTATTTTGCATATACTTAGACCATATGACCATTTGCACATTTTTCAAATTGAATATTTCTAGTGTTTGAGCATTTTTCAAGCACTTCCCTTAGCCTGTAAAGCCATTTCCAAGCCTTCCAAAATATTTTGAATTATATTTTGACCCTAAGTGTAATAATTAATTATCTCAAATGGTAGTCATGAAAACATAAATTTTAAGCCAATAAAGCTTGTAATTTTTTGGAATTAAATTTGATAGTCACATGGATGTCAAATGCATCCTCATAGATGTGAAATGATAGTCATATGAGCATCAATTATAATCCCATCAAATTCTTGTGTCCTAATGTGGGAGTGCCACTTGGCACATCTATAAGGCTTCCCAAGATCTTAGACTTAATTCACCCCATTGGATCTTAAGCAGTGATAAAGCATTAGTCATATGATCATGATCTAGGAGTTTGCTTGTGATTGTTTGCTTTGTCAAATGAGACCCATTTTTTTTGGTCATTAAATGCAAAGGTACCACATGTTGATCCTTTAGGCATTTTTTAGCCTTTTGAAATTTCAACTATGCCTCACATCATTTGATCAAGTCTTTGGGAGTGAGAGAGAAGTGTTGATCATGATCTAAGGGATTTAATGTGATTGGTCCAATGGGCTATATGCAAGATTTCATCAGTTTTCCTCATGCCATCTGATCAAAGGGATGTGAGAAGCATGAACCATTAGATCATCTAAGATGCACATTATTTAATCCAAAGTTAAATATTTTCTCACTCTATTGGATCTAAGTCCTTGATAAAGCAGAGGATGTTGGATCCTACAAGATGCAAGGAATTTAAGTTAAGACCGTAGAGATATAAAAGACTTAGATTTAAGTTGTTAAGAGTAAGGTCCTGATTATATTAATAAATACATCAGGGTCTCAGAATTAAAACCTTAGGCTAATGTATAAAAAAGTGGCCAAGTTAACATAAAAGTGTATGAGAGATTAAAACTTACGCTAAGACATTAAGACTAAGGTCCCTTTATTATTTAACAAATATGTCAGAGCCTTAGGGTTAAAATCTTAGGCTATGTTTAAGAAACATTAAAAGGACCCTATAGAATCAAGTTTAGGTATATAAGGAACTTTTAAAGAGAGAATTAATATATTAGACCAAGGACTTTAGACTAATTTATAGTTATGTTAATAAACATGATTAAACTTAGAACATGAATCTTATGCTTAGGCCCAAAATAAAAGTTCAAAACATTCCCACCTATTTGGTTCTCACCAACATTTGAATTTGAATTGAGGCATTTGGCCAGAGTTTTAAAACTTGAAATTGACAAGGATGAATGTCATGTAACCTACAACTAGAGTAATAAAGACCATTTACTAGTGATGTTAGTCCAAATTAAAGCCAAAACAAAACCAATTAAGCCTGCCTTTCATAGAGTGGATGATCTTCAAATTTTCTAAATGATTCTATCATGCTGAATTTTCATGTTCAGACTTTAGAGTTTCTCCAGGGTCCCAATTTTCAAAAATGGGGGTATGTTGGTCCCAACATGTTCTTTAAAAGAAAAATCTTGGTTTAGAGCCATTTTTGGTATTTGGAGGATAATATGGAGTATAAAAAAATTTATATCCAACTTCCAAAAGTAATAATTCTAAGATATTTAGATAAATATACCTTTACATTGATATAAATTTCCTTATAAAGAGTAACCATGATGAATCTATTTCATTTATGCTTGTTATTAATCTAAATTCATCTTCCCTCTCAATTTAGATGGTGAACATGAAGTTATTAAATTTGATGAAAACTTCTTTTAAAACATAATATTGAAGTAGGAATTTGATTTCAAGGACATCATAATAATAATTGAAAGTTAAAATAATAGTCACTTGAAGAACATATATAAAACAATAACATATCAACTAGTTTAAGATATAATTTTTTTTTTTTAAAATTAAAGGAGGAAGATCTTAACATTTTTAGGGAAAAATTAGATTTTATTTCTTCTAAAAAATCTTATTTGAATTTGTATCTTTCAATGTTTGTATCAAAAGTATCTTTATATTATACAATTCATTGAGTTTTAGTTGGATAAAATATTTTAATTATTCCTTTTGGTAGCAAGCCAGTCTAATAGTTAGATCTAATAATTCAACACCTATTTGGTATATAATGTTCTTGATTTCACTAAGACCTTTATATGATTATTTTTAGTATGGATTGTAAGAATGAGTGATAAATATGAGGGTATTTTAATTATATATGGTTTATCTAACTGTTTCTCTACAAAAATAGTAGATCTAGAGTTAACATGCTTTTATTCACAACTTATAAGATCCACAAATAAAGTATGTTAGAGCATTGGAAATTCTCTATCATTTGAAAGTTTACAAATATAAATGGAAGCCTATTTAAAACAAGTTAGAGATACATTCAAGGACAATAACTTGATATATGATTAGATTTTATAAATCATGTTGTATTTCATGCATCATGAGATTCATATTAGAGATATGAATGAAATAATCATTCGTGTGAAACATAATTTTGATATTCATTTAGGATTAAATATTTTCATTTCAAAAGATTGTGAGAAAATAGATTTTTTAAAATGAATTATTTTATTATTTTGGTAAGGTCTAAACATGATTTTGAATTGATAAACAAAGACAAATAGACTTTTTGCATATTTTAGAGATGTACCAAGAGGGAATAAATAAAAAATGATGTGGTTTTCCAAAATATTTCTTAGGTGTTTGAGGATCATTATGATTGATGTAGGAGTTCAATTTTTTGTATCAAATTATACATGTTGATCAAATATTTTCATTCCTAAAAAAATAGGGTTGAAACACATAAATTTAATAAGTGCTTGAATATATTTAATCTTAATATCCTTACCTTACTTGGTATGTTCACCATTTTGATAATTTATAATCTATAAGAGAGCATATATTATTTTGAAAACACTCAAAAATATCATACATATATCCATATTTTAACCACATTCATCCCTATTCAACATATAGGTTATTTATATATCTTTTTGAATAGTATCTACCTTTCTAATACATGACCACACTAAGTTAAATAGGGCACATTATGGTCTTGTCCACTAGGGTGACCTTGTATCCCAAGATCTAATGGTTTATTTTTCAAATCGATAAATTTCACAATATCTCTCCAACACATTTTGGAAATATGGTTATCAAAAATACTTCAAATATTCTCCTATATAATCACATCAAAGATTATCCAAATATATCTAGCAATAATTTGGCAATTATAATTCACATTGATAAAAAAAAAAAAAAAACTATTTATTCTAACTTTAATTATGTTAAATTTTAATAGTCATTGGTTATGTTTGAATTTTGTTTATTTCAGGTCATGGGAATCCATTGTCAAAAATTTTAATCAATCTTCTAGGTAAATTCATATAGTTTTACAATCATAGTTCACATAATCAATATTAGAAAAAAATTTACATCAGCTTAAGGCCCATTTAGGATTTATAGGAAGCACTCATACTACATAGGGTTTATAAGGGTAGGTATGATAATCGCCTAACCTTATTCCATTCATTTACATTTGATATCTATTATTTATTTTGAAGGAGAAAGGATTTGTATTTTCTATATATTTTGTACATAACTCAGCACACAATATTAATCAATAAACCCTCGTAAGGAGTTCCACAAACCCATATCAATAAATTAGTATCATAATAAGTTATGAAGTGACCAAATATACAAACAAGGTTTTAGTGTGGCCCTGTCCTCCTACAAACTTGTCCAATCACACTTAAAATTACTACATTCAGTCATGACACAAACACATATCCTTTTAATTAGTGTTCAATCATCATCATCTTCCATAGTTAGCATAAGGTCTATTTTAGGAAGTTTTTATATTTCCTTAGACTTATTTATTATTTTTACCTATTTTATAAATTTTTGAAATTTTGTAGCATAATATACTTTATTGCCAGATATGTATATTCATGTATATTAATTTCAATATTTAGATATATTCATTTGAGTTCATTCAATTAAAAATAGACTAAAAATTATGGTGAACCAACTATTTTTATAACATTGCTTTTTATTTTCTTTATTTTTATCTTAGGATTTCATTCAAATTTATATAAATTTTTGACATGGAAAGAAAAAATCCTTTGACCTTTGATATAAATCTGACATAACGATTCAATTCTCTTTGGTATTGGAGTAATATGACACTAAATAGATTGTCTATCACCTTGGATAAAAATAACACAATAAAACTTTATTGTGAGATTAGGTTGAAGATTTTGATATCTATACAAAAAAATATTTTTATTTATTTTCTATTGCTTGTGATTTTTTAGAAACTATATTCTATAAAATTTAAATATACTTAGTGACTAACATGAAGAGTTATGGAATGATAAGTTTATATACATCATAGTATGAGGGGTTTACCATAATACTTAGAGTCATTGTATAACACTAGACATGGATTTTGGTTTCCACATATGTCATAATATATCAAAAATTCCTAGGATCCCTTCTTTATACTATATAATCATCTTTAGCCATTTAATTTGTGGTACGCTTGAGAGAAGCATATCACCCATGGATGTTACTCTAACCATAACCTCATAAATTGGGTTAGTGGATTATAGGCATGATTTTACTCTATATTTATTATTCTAAAACATTGGGTTGAAACTAATTAACGAATAATCAAGTATATTTAAGATCCCACAGAATCATTCAAACCCTTGCCTAGATCACACTTATACCCTAATTTTTACTTGTATTATATTTAGAGTCAACAAAATTTCTTGATTTCTATTTTTATTTCAATCCTCTAAGGTGTAGTGATAGATTAAGTGGTATTCCAATTTCATATATGCATCTTCCTCTAGTCTCTTTTCCAGTGGTAGGTAATTATATTTTTTTTCAAACTAATAATTTAGTGTTTAAATTCATTAGTATCTTATAAATTATGTTCACGTTAAAGATAATAATGAAAATAATGAAGAGGAATATGATGTACATAGTGAAATTAAAAATTGTATTTGATCCACATGATATTAATGAAGTAGATCAATATTAATTGCAAGAATTATGTAAATTTATACAAGGTCTTCAGGAGAACCCCCTTGAGGTGAATAAGATCATTATTTTAATTTCAACATCAAAACCTAAGCACCAAGATAAAGTATCCACATATATATATATAAAGAGTTTCCATTTTATGTTGTTAAATCCCATACATCCCATGTTATCACATATACTATTATATACATTCCTATTTCTACACATTTAACTACTTATATATCATAATATCTTGGTCTGGGAACATTGTTTGGTTTTAAAAATATATCCATGCCTATTCCTAATAATGCTACTTAAAATCCTCCTATTACCTCTCAAAATTATACTCATGATCATACCCTCCTTACATTAAAATATAAGCTACCTAAAATTGATAAAAATATCTCTCATAATAGTCTCTCTATGGACTCATGTTATTTTTTACATAGCCATTTGGCACTTGAAACTAGATATTATCATTTACTAGTTATATTTGTGGTTGTAAAAATTCCTCTATATGAAGGCAAAAGTGATCTTGGAAAACACTTGCGTGCATTCCATGTAACTTGTAAAAACTATGCAAATAATGAAAAATTGTTGAAAAAGTGCTTTCCAATATAATTCTTAGATAATATACACTTATATGGTTTTATGATCTTTTTCTTTAGTTCGTAAAGGATTTCAATCCTTAGGAAAACCAATTTTTAACACACTTTATAAAATCATTAGTGAATTTTTTTTCCTATCCTCAAATTTCAAATCTCAAAAAATGGTATATTAAAACAATAAGTGAATATGTGGTAAGATACAAGAATATGTTTTAAAAAATGATAAATAAAATGCCTAATAATGAGCTTCAATATATCTTTACTCAAAAAATTTATCTCCATTTTAAGATTCAATTATATTTGATAAGTTCAAATATTTTGATGAATTATTCCATATAGTGAAAGAGCATGAGGTCAAGTCACTCATTTTTAATAATATTATGTATAATTCAAATCTAATTAAAATTTAAGATTTCAAGTCAATCTAAATTATAAGATAAAACCAAATTAAAGCAATAATAAAGATAAGATTATAATTAATGTTATCTCACAACCAACATCAAAGATTGAATTACAAGCTCCACCAAAGAGTAAATTCTCAAGGTAAGCATCACCTCCTAATGTATTGTTGAAAAATATACTTTAATACAATCTAATCAATCTTACTCCACCAATGTAAGTGAACATGCATATATTTTAGTCTAATTTTTTTGATGGCAATGTATATTATGAATACCATAGATGTATTGGTAATTCTAAAAATATATTATTCAATCTCAATAAAAAGATTCAAGATATGATTAATGATAAAATTATTGAAATTGACACTACTACTGAAGAGTCTAAGCCATAAAAAAATGACAACACAAATCTCAAAATATATAGATATCCTTTTATAAATTATGAGTAAAATAAAAAGGATAATTATGAAGTACATTATGCATATAATTCTCATCCTCCTCATTATATATATGGACATCCATTTTATAACATCATTGGTATAATTAAAAGAAAACAAAAATCATGTCATATGATTAATTTGGATGATAGTGAGGTTATTGATGATGATTTTGATATATATTCACTCTTTATTTGGGCATATGTTGATAAATAGTCCATATATATTACTATTATAGATAATGAATCAAGTAAAATTGTGTGAAATATGACACTTATTTAATCTCTTATTTATATAGAGTAATATTTACAAGATACTTATAGACTTGTCAAAGCATTTCATGACCATACACAAGACATACTTGGGCACATAGTTATAACTTTACAAGTGATGATTCTAATAATTCCCACTACCTCATTAGTTATACCAAACACAAGTGTCTTTGATATTATATTAGGATTCCATTGAATAAAAAATATTAGAGCAATACCTTTGAAAATGCATCAATGTCTCAAATATATTTATAATAATCAAGTGTTCAAAATTATAAAAATCTAATATGAATATCCTTTGGAACCAATGATGTCTACTTCTTATACATGATAGTTTACTATCACATCCATTGATTGACATTGTAATGAAATAGTTTATAGAACTATTCAGAATCATGGTCTACATATCCCAAATCACATTACAATTTCTTCATCTATTGATGAGCATGAACATATTACAAAATCAATTTATCCATCTATTTATGAGCATGAGCATATTATAGAATCAATTTATTCATTTATTTATGAATGTGAGCATATTACATAATCAACTTCTCCATATAATTATGATAATGACATAGTTACATATGACCATAATCATTTATTTCAAAATATCATGGCAAATTCTCTTAAGTATAAGGTGGTAGATAAAATGAGGTATTTATCTCTTAAGGTATCACCAGTTATTCATAGAGATTAACCATAGGTACAATTTGTTAAATATTATCCTAATACACATGCAAATAAAAATTTACATGCATATATGAATAGTAGTTCTAGAATTTATATAATAACATATGATACTTATTCATATTCAAAGGCATATATAGCTGGAATTTATTCTTTATAGGAAGTAACTTCTTCATAAAATGAAGTTGGGTATACATATGTGCATCCTCTTGATGATATCCTTGGTTGGATTAAACCTTTTACTTACAACCAATTTAATAATTGAGATGAGTCTTTTGATTAGTTATTTTCACTTTCCATTTATACATCTCTTCTTTGATTTTACTTCCTTGATATTTATTCTATATTTTATAAAAGTATTATTCTATCCCTTATATTTATTTTACTTTGGTTTACTTACCATCTTCAAAATCAATGTGAAAAATCCAAATCAACTATTTTACAAATGTTTTATGCTCTTTCTTGATTGCTACTAGATACCTAGCTTAATATGGATTTCATTATTCTTACATGATCACATCTCTCTCTTATGAATGAGGGTCATATAAATTTTTATTTATCAATCATTTATGATGCATTTCTATGTCACCTTCACATATATATTGGAGGCATTTTTCTTTCCTTCCTTCTTTTCACACTATGATCTATCACCTTATTAATTATTATTCAAATCCATCCCACTTATTCTATTTTTTAATGACTTTATTCTTATCATCCTTTTCATATCTTTCAAAAGTAAAATATGGAAAAAAATTAAAATAATAATTATCAAAATTCAAAATCAAGACACAAAAAGTATTTTTCAAATGTTTCTATTACTTATTTACATATGTTATTTATTTTATTTTAGGTAGATAGAATATTTGAATTTTGAATACACATTTATTTTCACAAGGTATTTGGGTGTGATATAAGATATAATTTCATATGGTTGTTATATGTTGGGCTTCTCTTATTACCCAACAACCTTTCTAAGTTGGAGGAATCTCTTCATTCTCTATGAACACTTCAAAATGTTGTATCTATCCACAACCTTAATACCATTTTGAGCTATATATCATCAAAATGTTCTGATAATCACTCATAATTTACATTATCTTACATGAAAATCTATTTATTAAAAATGACATTGATACATATGGTTAATGTAAACTGCTTTCATTTGATTTATATTTCATTCTTACTTTACTGAATGATAAGTTAGAACTTACTTTCTTATTGTATGTGTCCCTTGGGTTTGTATGTGAAAATTCTTATTCATATGACATCATTATTCTAATTTCATGAGGAAATTGGGCTTATGTGTTTATGAAACATTCAAATTTCTCTTGTATGTGGTCTTTGGGCCTTATGTGTGACATATTATGAAAATTACATTGAGATTGTATGACATTTCTTGTACGCTCATTTGATTTTTAATATTGTGTCATGATTCATATCATGCACTAATTATATATTTTATTCTTATTTTAGTTCCATTATTAATATCATGCACATCATGCTTATGTAATTCAAAGACATATTTATATAAACCATGTTTTTAATGCTATATTCAAATATTATGATGTGATACATTCCAAATGCTACTACATAAATGCATCTTTCATATATGTTTTATTGTGAGATAAGTGACTTGTAGTATATTTATTTTATCTCAAAATTGGGGAATCATGATGGGATTCTCTTGAGAATTCAATTCTTCATAAGAAAAAAATCAAATTTATGGCACTATATAGTTTAAAAAATTATAGCATGATTCAGATTTATCAATTTATGGGGGCATGGGACATGAATGTGCACTCATTCCTATATTTGTAATAGGGATATTTATAAATAGTCACATGTTTCAATAGTTAGCAAGTTTAATGACATTCAATATCATTTTATCATAGTACAAGGGCATGATACTCATTCAGGTTCAAGTTACTATATGGGAAATTCAAAAATTCTCAAGTATCAAAGTCTAAAAGTTTAAAATTAGAATTTTTTTAAATATAACCCATATGCATTTTAAAGTGGGCCACATTAGAGTCTAGTGACACTCAAATTATATTTTTTCACTTTTTATATGTCGTGAGACATAATTAGTGGTTCTACCCCTTCAATTATTTTATAAAGTACATTATAAAATCAAATGTGATTTGGAGAATTATATATTTCCAAATAAATATCACTCAAAAGGTTTTTAAACATAGACTTGATCACTCTCAATTTTCCACACATTTAACATTTATCCTAATTTCTCACCAAAGGGGAAATAACTTCTCCATTGTCAAGTTATAGGCTGATAAGGTTGCATACTCTTTTAGTCGTGTAATATCCTTAGTATTTTTTAAAATATTTCAAATTCTAAGTTTCAAATTTTTAATTTTTAAATATGGACAATAACTAATTTAAGTTTCATTGTTATATGCTTTGCATTAAAACATCTCACACAACAAAACTTCTCATTCAAAGACAAATTTTGTATAAACACTTAGGTTAACATCTAATTTACTTTAGTATTTTTAATTTTTTGAATCATTATAATAAAGTGGGGGAGAATGTACACATAAATTTAATCATTAAGTTCTTGACAATGTATAATCTTGGCATCCTCATCTTAATTTGTATGTTAAACATTTCACTAGCTTGTAATCTATAGGAGAGCCTTTATTATCTTAAAAAGGTTTAAAATAACATAAAACTACACATATTTCAACTCTATTCATCCCTATTAAATCTATATGATTTTTTTATACCTTTCTAATATTCTATATTTTTGGGACAAGACTACGCTAGATAGGGTTGCATTACAACCTTATGCACTAGCTTCATCTTATCCCTATGCTTTAATGATTATTTTGTTAAATTGATATGTATCACAATGGATCTCTTGCATCTTTATAAAATTTGGTTAGTAAAAATATTCTATATTTTCTCCTATATAATCACATTAAGGCTTCTCTAAATACATATAACAATCCCTTGAAAGTTCTATTGTACATTGAGTAAAATATCATAATATATTCTATCAGAGTTGTGTTCAATATCAATGCATCATGTAGATGATTAGAATTGTGATAGGTACGAGACAAAAAAAGAACACATCATATAACTGAAAGATAAATGAAATCAATATGAGAATATTACATAAGATAAATAGGATCCAAAATACCAATCTTTCATTACCAAAGATAAAAAATACATGAAATGTACATATAGGAGAGTGAATGTGTATCTCCTCCCTATAAATATCCATGAAAAGTGATCAAAGAGAAACTAATAGAAGAATAAATCCCATACCTAGAATAAGTAGTCAAGGGAGTTACTTCATATTCCTATAGTCAAATTATAAATACAAATACACCTAAGAAATCTTATCCATGAAAGTAGGAAAACTCAAAATAAGGGGAAAATACCATAATAAGAAAATATGGGATAATGATAAGCCCATACTCTGACCCACCCCCCACAAAATCATAGCTTTTATGGGTAAAATAAATGGGTTTCAACAATAAGGCATGATGAGGTACCCATGTAAAAATGAATTTTCATAACATAGAGAAAAGGAGAAAACTATAGGATAAAACTCTGGACCCAAAAAAAGAGAGACAAAAATAACAAGCTAGAATGCCCCACTATAAGATGGTGTTGGATCATCTCAAACCTTAATAAGATCCCACAAGTGAAGATACTTTATCTATGCAAAAGGTTTGGTGAAGATGTCTACTATCTACTCAATCATCTATAAATATATCAGATCAATAATTTTCCATGAATGAGATCCTAGATGAAGTGCATGTGAATATGTGTGTGTGTGTGTGTGTGTGTGTGTGTGTGTGTGTGTGTGTGTGTGTGTGTGTGTGTGTGTGTGTGTGTGTGTGTGTGTGTGTGTGTGTGTGTGTGTGTGTGTGTGTGTGTGTGTGTGTGTGTGTGTGTGTGTGTTTGGTACATAGACACTACACCATATTATTACAAATATTAATGGTACTATGATTGTCATAGGAGATGACTGTATGTCATTTGAACTAGATACTGAACTCTATGAGAATCCTCTTAATCTAGACATCATCATTAAGAACATTGATAGACCCTATGTATTATGCCTCAGTAGAATATAAATCAATAGAATTTTATTATTTATTTACCAACTAATTAGACCTAAACCAATGGATAAATTGTAACCTAAATTGGGATTGTGATTCTAAATATCACCAACCTAGTTTGAGTAAATATAATTGATCAAGTTGATGTCAATTCCAATTTCATAATGAATCTTAAATATATGTGTGCCCTAAATGTAGTGAAATATCCTCTTATCAAATTTATGATCATGGGGTTGTCTCATGAATCTAGAGACTAGGCCCATTGTATATGATATGTTAGGTTGGTAGATGTCAAGTAAATAAGGTTACTAAAAATTTGTTAATACAAGGTAGAATCAAACAAAGGTGAAGTATAATATACATAAACCTTGAGTAAAAATAGAAAGGGAGTTAGAGTTTCCTTATAATTAGTTATGTGAAATTGAGAACATAGATCGAGAGTATACTTAAGTTGTGTAAGAGTGATTCCAAATTCAGACTATGAAAACTAGATCCCAAATAAGTAATGCAACAAGACCAATTTTGTCATGAAAAATGCATATTTAAGATTTTTTGTAAATTATTCAATAGATGAGGAAGATCTCCTAGTGATCACAAGATCATAAACATATAGAACTAGATTCAAAAGTAAATCATCTTATTGCAAGAGATAGTCATTTAGATCTAAATGACACTAACTGAACCCTATAGAGAGAAATAAGGAATCCATCCTAGCATACTAATATTCAGGGGCTTCTTTGAGGCCATAAATGGATTTTTGAAGTCTTCACAAAATGAAAATTCTTTAACAAATCTAGGTGGTTGTTCCATGTAATCTACTCCTCAATGTCACTATGAAAAAACACTCTTCACATCCATTGAGTGAACATTATAATGATTTGTTACAAAAATAAAAAGTGTGAGTCAAGAAACATTTTATGACCAACCATGCCTTGAACTTTTCAATAAACATATCTACTTCATACTTGGTCCAATATGTCCATCTTCTATTAGGGTTAAGTGTCAAATCATAATTATGATTCTTTATTAAAGATTTATAATCCTCATTTATGATATAATCCAATTTAAGAATACCTGATTCTTTATAAAAAAAATTATAGGCTTGAGGTAAAGGCATAAAAATCATGTGGACCACTCTAAAACTCTAAACATGTTTGATTATCATTTTAAGGATCCCTAACCCATTTTCCTACACTATATAGTGTGTGCCTAGCCCAAAGAGCAATATAAGTGGATGATTCATCTATAGAAAAATCATCCTATGAAGTGTGTCTAGATGTGGATGGAGATAAGTCCCCATCACTACTCTCACTATCAAAACTAGGATAAGTTTCCTCAACCTCTAAAATGTTCTCAAGCTCATCTAAATCATCTAAATTTAATCCAAGTGAGTCAGATGAAGTGGGATAAGTTTCAAGTATTGAGTATATTGTAATTTCATGTAATTGAAAAATTATCATGATGAATGGATCATGTGTGGTCAGATGAAGAAGTTTATACCCATTGACACAAATTAGACAACCTAAAACTATGGAAGGCTTAATTTGAGGTTATATAGCCTTATGTTTTTTCTTAGGTATATAGGGCATAGTTGGAGACCCAATGAATATAAAATTATCAACTAAAGGTTTCCTACTATACCAAGCTTAAAAGATATTTATTTATTTTAAATATTTTTAGGGAACCCTCTTTTAAATGTACAAATCATAATTGATTACTTTATCCCAATACTGTGGTGCAAGTGACTTAGAGTGAACCATACAATTTTCCATCTTTTTCAAGGAGTTGTTATTATGTTATACAAATCCATTTATTTAGGATTATATATAATTTTACACTAAAAATTAATCCTCTCTAATGTGAAAAACTTCTCAAATCTATTATTGACATACCCATGTTCAATATTAGTTCTAAGAACTTTTATGCATTTCTCAAAATGTTTCTCTATAATAAATTTGAAATCTTGAAACTTGGTAAAAAAATCAGATTTTCATCTAAATAATTGGACCCATGTGTACCTTGATAAATCATCAATAAAGGTGAGAACATACTTAACACTTGTGAAATATAAAATGGGAAAAGGTCAAGATACATCACTATGTACTAACTCCAATGCTTGTGAATCCATTCAAGCTTTGCCTTTGTCAAATTTATCTTTAATATGCTTCCTATGAGTGAAACCCTCACAAAGTCCCTTAGAGAAATGGATTCAAGGTAAGCCTATGACCATGTCATTTTTGTTGAGTTATTCTAGGTAGCGATAGTTTAGGTCATCAAAAAACTCATGTCATAATTTTATAACTCCATTTGAATTAGTTAAAAATGCAATCAGAGAAGAATCATGTACAAAATGTGAGAAGATATATAACTTGGCCTACTGATATACCATTCCAACTTATAATGTATAAAAATTATGAAAATCTCTAATGATAACTAAATCTATTAAATAAACCACTCTCATGCCCTTATAGGTACACTAATAGGATGTTAGTTAAAATGTATGGAACACTTAAAACATTATTGAATGTTCCTCCTTACATTTCAATATACCCTTTCCCAAAATTTGATACAAAATTGTTATCATCCAAAGTGATTGAATACGTGCTACAAGGCTCTTATAAAGAAAAATCAACCTCTAAATAAACCATGTGATAGGAAACACCTAATTCAATAAACCATGAAGATGTTGGATATGAAAATACTACAAGAGCCTTGCCCATTTATTTTTCTTTTCCTTTGCCTTTTGCATAAAAATAATCTTGAGTTAATGAATTCTCTTTGATAGACTCAGGATCACCTATGTTTTTATTTTATAGAGTATGATTTAGGTGGTCAATCTATTCTTTCTTTCACTTTTGTTCATCATGCCCATTTTTATTAAAATAGGCACACTTAACTTTCTCTTTTATCATTTAAAGAAAAAAAATTAGTGGTTGTTTTGGTAGAATTTGATTCTTTTTTATTCTCTTGATCCTTGTTATTTTTCTTCTTCTTTTTGTTTGAAGGATTTGTTTTCCCATTACCAATAATTAGAGTTTTAGGTTTTGAGGACTTCAATGTGTCCATATTTATTAACTTGACTTAATCTTGAGTCAAGTCAACAATAAATGAATTTAAAGAGGGATATTTACATTTAGTGCCTAGAGCACTTTTAGTGGCATGGAAAGTAGAGACAAAGATTGAGTAAGCATGACCTAGTTTAGAGATTATATAAAGAATAAGTTGGTCATATTTATTATTTATTCCAAATTATTTAAACTACAATCTCAGACTTGAACTTTGTGAACAAATACTGAAGGGTGTCAAAGTTGATAGGACTTAGGGTGATAAGTTTAGTTTCTAGTTTTTGACATCTCATCACATATTTATTCCCAAAAATATTTTCCAAAATGGTCCACACTTTATTGGGTGTTTTGGTAGGATCTATATGAAAGAGGATATTAGGAGACACAAAAATACCTATCAACCTATAAGCATCATCACTATGATTATACAACTTAAATTTTTATGCATCTATAGTTGGTTTAGTTTTTAACCCCATTGTAATGTGATGTAAAAATTTGCTCCTTAAAACAATTTAAATTTATATTTTAAATGCATGATATTTAAATGAGATTAGATTATTAATTAAACTTATATCCATTATGCATAAAAAAAATTGGTATTGGTTTTTAGTTCTTGTTTTTTGTCATATAGAAAAGAAGTACAAACAAAATGAAAGAGTGGTGTAAATAAAGTACACCCTAACCTCCATTAATTATAAGTGGTGAACCCCACTAACATTTTAAACATAATGAATGATTGAAAAGATGTTGGGTATAATATATAATTCTTATTGATCAATTAGTACACAAATGTCAAAAAAAATGATTAATTTGAAAGAAAAAGGAGGACGTTAGACTCAATTGATGATGCATCTAAGAGGAGTACAAAAGATGTGGACAATTAAGGAGAGTGAAAGTTTGTTTTGATTACAAGGGGTTTTGGCCACATACTAGATTAGACCTCACCCTCAGATATTGTATTAGTGAATATATGAAGATATTTTACAAAACAATAATAATTTCCCTTTAATAATTTCCCACAATACATTTTTTTATATATTAAAAAAAATTAAAATGCCTTATCTTAAAAAACTCCACCCCACCAATATCACTTCACTAAAAACTCTTACTATAATTTAAAAAAATCTTTCCTCACCATGATTAAATGAAAAAAAAAACTCAATTCAATATAAATTACTTTTAATGAAATATTTTATATTATAAAGTCTACCTATTCATTTAAATAACCACTTACAACCTTTAAAGATAATGAAACCATGATTTGAATGAATAGTGGTTTTAGAAAACCACATTTAAAAAAAACTTACTTGTTTTGAACATGGTTGTGAGGTCAAGAGGTAAGGATACAACTACTAAAATATAAATAGTTGGCAAGGGAAGGAGAGTGTAGATGGAGTTGATCAAAAGCTTGAAGGCATCACCATGGAGAGAAAAAACTCTAGGATTGCTCACAATGAAGAGAGGATCAATGATGAAGATGGTGGTTTTTAAAACCACTAGCTAATTGTGTAAAAATTATGAGTAATTTCATTCCATTTAAATAGAATTAATAAATAACAAGAGTATGCTAGAACATAGCTAAGGACTGCTTAGTCAAAAAACACTAGGAGGATAGTGAGTGAGTAGGTGTAGACCAGCTTGAGGATCAGTGAGATAAATGGTTAGGGATAGTGAAGAATAGTATGTAATATCATGTCATGAGGTTTCAAATGCATGATGTGAGCCTCGATCATAGGATGTGATCCATTAGAATATGCACACTCCATATTGATGTCCAAGGCTGTAGACTTCTCAATCATGAGTAAAGTTGTCAAAGTAGGATTTAGTAGTCTACCAAGATGTTAGATATTCAATAAAATTTCTTATATATCTAACACAATATATTTTAGTAAAAAAATGACCCCTATAATTTTTTTATTTGCTTTGGTGACTATGGGATTTTAAAAAATATTGAGGTTTGTAAGATTTCAAAAAAAAAATTCAAAATTTTTTTATAAACCCTCTAAAAAAAGTCTCACTATACAATATAGAAAATCTCAAGATTTAAAATTAAATCTTATAACATAAAACTAAACAAATTATTATGAGGGTAGCACTCTGATATCATATAAAATATATGGCCATGATCACTAGATCATGGAGATGCATATGTTTGTGATAGTTGTGAGATAAAAAAGAACACAACACATAATTATAAGCTAAATGAAATCAATATGATAATATTTCATAAGAAAAATAGGATCCAAACTACCAATCTTACATTAACAAAGATCACAAATGTGATATGTACATGAAAGAGAGTGTATGTGTAACTCCTTTTTAGAAATATCCATGAAAAGTGGACAAAGAGGGATGAATAAAAGAGTAAATCCCATACCTATAATAGATAGTTAAGGTAGATACTTCCTATTACTCTAATAAAACATTAACTCCAAGTACACCTAATCAAGTTTATCCATGAAAGTAGGAAAACTCTAAGTGAGGGTAAAAAATCTATAATAAATAAATATACAATAATAATAAACCCCTACTCTAACATATTCCAATTTCAATTATGTTGCATTATAATAGTCATAGGACAAGTCTAAATGTTATTTATTAAAATTTAAGGGCATCCATAGTTGATAATTTAAATCAATCTTATAGCTATAGTCATATAGTTACAAAATAACCATAGGAGGGAAAACTAAATCAACCTAAGGCCCATATAGGCTATTTAGGTAGACCCAAATTACATAATGTTTTTTGAGGGTGACTTGGCTATTACCCTAGCCTTTTTTCTCCCTTTTACATTTGATCTCTATTGTGTTTATTGTTCAAGAGTAATGGTTTATATTTTTTAAGTCTTCCACTCATCAACTCAACACATAAAATTAATAAATAAACCCTCACATGTATTTGTATAGATCCAAAATTAGAAATTAGTCTCATATTTAACTAGGACATGGCTGAAATGAAAAAATAATGCTAAAATGTAGCTATGTTCTTGATTTTTAAACTTTTCCAATCATAGTTAAAATTATTGCATTTGATCATAACACAGTACATAGATCCTTTCAAGTAGTTTTTAGTCATAGTCAGCCTACATAGTCAACATAAGATCTATTTTATGGAGGTTTTCATATCTTGAGGCATATTTACTATAATTATGTAATTTATAATTCTATAAAATTATATAACATACTTTATTTTAATATCAAATATGTATATTCATGTTCATCAATTTTAATTATTTAGATCTATTTATTTTAATTCATTAAATTCAAAATATATTAAATAGAGGGAAATTTGATGGAAAGGGTGATCATGATCAAATAATTAAAAAATACATGGAAGAAAATTCACCATATATATTAAACAAAGGATGATGTCTAAGAAAGAGATAGAAAATTAAGGATACACACACACACACACACACACACACACACACACACACACACACACACACACACACACACACACACACACACACACACACATACATATGTTAATGAAAGCCATGGAGAAGATAAAAATATAAAAAATATGTAAATGATTTTATTGAGAATGTGAAAGAAAAATTGTGATACTTCATTCAATATCAATATTTATTGAAATATTTGTATGAGTAGAACTTATATATAATACATCAATCTTTGTTATGAAGTTTTATGTCAAGCATAATTGACAAGGATGGCACTCATATGGAAGGATTTAATAAAATTTTATCTTAATTAGAGAATATTGGGATCACTACAAAGTGAAAATAATGTGATAGTTATCATAGCGTTGAGGAAAGTAATAAAATTCAATATTTTTCCAATATTGGAGTTTCCCTTTTGTTGAGGAAAGAAAATAACTAATAATGAGGCTTACTCTAATAAGATACATAAAAATAATCATGAATAGTTATTTTCTATTTTTAAGATGACATATTTGAATTGGATATGTTTCTACAAAATACTGCTATTGAAATTTAACACATGAAAAAATTATTAAAAAATTTTCAACATGGCAATATTAAATAAGATTGGGATTTTCTAATTTCAAAATGCATACTATTTGTGACCTTGTAATACATATAATGCATTTATGGTGATTATGGGATTGATATGATTGATTAATTGAGAAAGATAAAAACTAAGTATTTTCCTATCAAGCTGACTCAACTTTAAAAAAATCATAAAGATTGGTCAAGGTATATTGAATAACTTGAGCATGTTAAATGAAGGTCATGTATATTACTACATATGAAATTGAAAGGACTTTGAGTGTAGTATACTCTAATTTGGTCTCATGGAAATCCATAAATGTGTTAGCTAGGTGGAGAGCCAATGTTATAACCTTATTAACATCTTCCTAACCTGTGAGCAATGGGATTTGGAGATGGTCACAAACAACATTTTTCATCTAAGTATTTCATAAAAAACTTCTCACGCTTCTTATACAAGATTCCACAATTTAAATACATGTATTCAACATAATGAATGAGTGGATATACATAAAGATATGATTGAAAAGGAAATAATAAGCTATAGGGATACATTATACCTGAATCAAATGAAATATCAATACAATTTAAATCAAATTTAATTATGTCATCTTGTCAAATAGGTCACATGCCTTTTACAAACATATATACTTTGCATATGTCTTTATCCTTGGAATTGTTTCATCTATAATTGGTGTTGGGAAAATATATGTGGAGTGTGATTAATATCAACCTATCAAATCTAGTTTATTTATTGGTTATGATATTCAAAAATATTGTGTATCTTTATCACTTTCAATAAAATAAATTCATATAAATAGTTAAAGACAAATTTTGTTCAATGAGTTTATAGCAATACTTTTTGATCTTGTATTTGGATTCTATTTCAAAAAGAGTGATGAAATGGTATACTAATTATTGACACCAATTTTAGTATTCTTTTTTTATTTATTTGGGGAATTCATAATTTATTAAAAATATTTTCATTATAAGTGTTATTTCGTATATTGTTACTAGTTTTTGGGATTCTACCAGTCATCTCTTTGTAGGTGAATATATTAAGAAGATACTAAAAAATTGGAAATAAACTAACACATGGCATGATAATGTATAGATTATAAGATAAAATCCTACACCTAGATTTGGTGATTTTGATGTAGTTCTTAGTGTCAATGTTTTAGTCTTATGTAGTGACAAAAGTTATAGACAAAGCCATAGTTGAATGTAATTTGAGTGTGCATTGTTGACCCAATTTTGTCCCTCAGGCAAAATCTCGGTCACCTTCTACACCTGCTTTGCATGGCCAATCATTTTGAGTTGCAAGGTCTACCTTCAGGGTTTGACAGCTCTGTTTCAGAGCATTGGCTCATTGGCCTAGTTCGTTGGCATTCACAGTAGCAAGAGGTAGAGTCTTCAAACATTCACAAGAAGGGAAAAAACTGGGGCATTTGACACTTAGCAAAAAAAGGAAGGGCAGACAAAATGTAGGGGGCAGTAAAATCGCCGCCCATAACACGAGCGGGTAAAAAGAGACCCCCTACACGCAATGCAGAGGGTGGAAAAATCACCACCCACAACACCGGTGGAGAAAAAGAGGCCACTAACATCGGCCGACGTTGGCAAAATTGCCGCCATCGATAGCTTACATAGGCCGACGTCGGCAAAACTGCCGCCGTCGATAGCTTATCGGCCGACGTCGGCAAAAGTCCTACATGCAATCCATTGCAGTGGGTGGCAAATTTGCTGCCCACAACATGAGGCGGCAAAAAACACTTGCAGAACATAGGAAAAAACCTGCCCAGCCATCAGAGGAGAAGACCAACATGCAAAATGAGGCAACAAGCATGGGCTTGGCAGACTTATGACATCATCAATAGTGTTTTTTCACTCTTTCCAATGAAACTTCTCTTGTCTCTTCTGATATAAATATGCAGACTTGGTCATTAAAAAGGATATTCCCCACTTTTGTAAAGAGCACTGCTCTCCAAATTTTCCACCTGAATCAATAAAAGATAGTTTTACCTCTATTTGGATAGATCTTTCTGTGTATGCATTGAATGTTAATCTGTGTCCAGTCATTGTCTCTTGATGCTCTCATAGGTTCAACACCAGAAAACCTGCGATCTACAAAGTGCCACTGTTTGCTACTGCCAGGAGTAGAGTTCTATTTTGGAGGTATAAAACATGTAAGGTCACTTACAGTGTGTATTTCTCAGCACCTTGATGAGTCCCTGTTTCTTGTGATTTCCATAATAACCTCCCTGTCATCCCAGAGACCTAGTCTTTTCTGCCAGATTTGAGTGTATGTATGTTTTTCCTTGATCCTGAGTGTGGATGTGGAAGGTCAACCTGTTTTTGGTGTATCACCTCTTTTAGAGTAGGCTGTTTGCTTCCTTGTACTTTCTTCCCTTTTCATCCCCCCAATATATCTATATACCTATATTTTTGCACTCCCTGAAACAAACAAGATACATCAGAGGGAACTAGCCCATACCTAGAGACTCTCCTCTCTTACTTCGCCATCCCACAGGTGAGAGAGGAGTTTCCATGTTTTGGAGAGAGGGCAGGAATCCGTTCTCCTGCCACTGGGTGCACTTTCCAGCGTCAACAATTTTGGCATGCCCGGTGGGACTGTATTTTTCAATGCAATAGTATTTCAGCATTGATGCTGGTCTTGATACAGTCATTTCAAAGATTTCTCAGCATCTGGTGACTCTGCTGGTAAGAGCTAAGTTCTTTATTTTTAAAACCAGTCACTTAAACTTCTATGCCAAAGGTTACCACAAGGTCAGCTTCAAGAGGGGTCCCTTTTGTTTTCATTGAACTGCCTTTAAACTCTGCTAAAAGGCTCAGGTTTGAAAGAACTCGCCCTTATCCACTAGTAAATCCTCCTAGACTTGTTTCTAGGAACACCAACCTAGCTCAGCCACAAATACAACCTATTCTAGCCATGGCATTGCCTTTTGCCACTTTTCGTGGTGAGAGCCCCTTAAACCTCCCATGCTATGACCCAATTTTAGGAACAACTCTAAAAAAGGTGCCTTCTTTTGATGGAGTAGGACCTATTATGGTTGTTGAGCATATCAAGAATATTGCCAATCTTTGCAATATTCACAACATAACAGAAGAAAACATTACCATCAGACTGTTAGCCTTGTCTCTGAAAGGGAAAGCTCTCGACTGGTATGACACCTTGCCTGTGAATTCCATACATTCTTGGAATGAATTGGGCACCCATTTAACTGATCATTTTGGGGAAAAAAGTGATGGCCTCTCTCTTGCTGAGCAGCTGACAACTATAAAAAGAGCTCTGCACGAGTACATGCAGGACTTTAATATGCGGTTTCAAAAGACTTGGGATAGAATTCCCATCCTGGTAAGGCCGACTCCCAGCTACGCTTTCTTGTACTATCTAAAAGCATTAAACAGTGATATTACTATGATGATCTAATCTATGGGGGACACATACTGCCAGCTGCATATGACATAGCCATTGCAGCTGAAAATTGCTTGGTTCAAGCTGGAAAAATTGCCCCTAGGCCTCATATGCCACTTTTCCCAGAACCGCTACCCCAAATTCAAGTTGTCACTCCCACAATTACTCCCCTACCTGTCATTGAGAGGCCAACTGCTATTCCATCTAATGAATTAAATGAAGTTAAGGGCTTGTTGCAGAGCATGTCGAACAAACTTGTTGCCCTTAAAAGGCAGCAAGCTCAAAGCAACAAGCCAAACCAAGGTTATCAGAATTATGGCCATGCCCCTAGAACCCCCTTTCAAAACTATAACCAAGGCCAAGGGCAGCTTACTACAACCAAGCCTTATCAAAATTATAACTCAGGCCCCTTTTCGTCATCTAAAGCCATGGTGCCTACTCAGAACAATCTAGTGCAGGACCAGCCAGGTTGTTCAACCATGGGACAAGGTCAAGATCAAGCTGCCCATATGAATGACATGATGAATTTCTTTTAGAATTCAAAAAATCAGGCTGCTAATTTTTCTTAGTTTTTTGAGTTTCCAGCCCAACCCAACACAAGTAACAATCAAACTCAGTGAAATTCTACCCTGATAAATCATGAGGAAGGTGAACTCTATGCAATTAATCATGGAGGTGCTGCAGGCAATCATGATGATTACATTGCAACCAACACAAGATTTAAAAGAAGAGCAGTTGGAGAAGCGCAGGCCTCCCCTCAGGCAGCAATGAATCCTCCACCACACCCATTTCAAAAGGCCCCAATTGTCAGACAACCATTTGCACCTCCAGCTCCTCAGTCTACAGCTCCAGTCAGGATCAGCCCAAAGGAAAACATGAAAGGAGTCAGTCCCCAAGTTAATATAGTTGATCAAATGAAGAAATTGCATGTGAGCATTTCTCTATGGGATTCATTGTCTCTTTCGGGACAAAAGGAGGTATTGAAGAAAGAATTGCATGAGCTAGATCGCCAGGCCATCCCAACAGACACTAATAACATCCTAATGACGAATGGGCAGCCTTCTACTTCAAGTCAGGTAAAGAAAGAAGAAAAGACTCCCCCTTTTTATGTATCTTTGATCATAGGGGATTTCTTAGTACATAATTGCATAATTGATAGCGGGGCCAGCACTTCAGTAATGCCCAAGTGCATTGCTGATAAGATGGGGTTAAAGTACGAAGCCATGAACAAGGGATTCTTACAACTAGATGGGACACCTGCAAAGATAGTTGGGATCTTGAAAGGATTGAGTTTAACATTGCATTCCTACCCGACATTCTCAATCCCCCAAGATATAGTGGTAGCGGACGTTCCTCCATATTTTGCAATCTGTTTGTCTAGGGACTTTATGTCCAAAATAGGTGGTTGTCTAGCAGTGAATTGGTCATATCTAGTTTTCTGAACCAAATACGGGACCAAAGTGAAAATTGAATCCAAGCCACTCTACAAGGACCACCTAGAGCCCTATTCACCCAAGGTAGCGAATGTCAGTTACACTATCATTGATCCAGAAGACTCTCAAACAGACAAGTCATCATCTTTTGCTCTTGAAGGAGTCACAGATCTACTCTTGGATGAGTGGGGAAGCGATAACTTCGAGCACGATCCTTATAAGTTTATTGAGTAGGTAGACCTTGGTGTCTATTGCTTTCATGAAGAAAGCACCATCATGCCCAATATAATGAAGGAGAACAAAGAAGACCTTGGCCTATGGCAGTTGTACTTCGATGGTTCCAGAAGCAAACTGGGTGTTGGTGGTGGGGCAATGTTAGTTTCCCCTTCTAAAGAAAGGTACTTTTTAGCCTTCCATTTCCAATTTTCTTGCACATGTAATGTTGCAGAATATGAGTCTTTGATTCATGGACTTGAGTGGGCAAGAAAGAGAGGGATCAGGAAATTAAAAATCCTAGGGGACAGTGAACTAATAGTGAACTAAATAAGAGGCCTAAACCTGACCAAGAACTCCTTACTGAAGTCTTACAAGCATAGAGTCTGGGACTTGATGGAATATTTCCTTGCTCTTAACATTACCTCGATTCCCAGGGAACAAAATAAGTAAGCTGATAGGCTGGCAGCTGTTGGCGACCAATTTGATGTTTCAAAAGAAATAAGTAGGGGTTGTGGTTCGCGCCATTTAAAAGTGGTGGTTCGGCCTTCAATTCCAGACAATGTTACAAATTGGTAGGTCTTTGAAAATGACCAGCAGATAGCTCTTTTTATGCAAGAAGAGGCTGAGTTTGCGGTCCACAATCAAGCAAAATTACAGCAGCAATATGGAGATCAGATTGTTCAATTGAAGAACAATAAACTTCCTAAGGGTCTGGTCACACTTGAAAGTATTTTCAATGGATAAGACCAACTAAGAGATGACAAAACATGCATCACTACCAAAGAAGAGAATTATGAAAAAGTTGAAATCTTCAAGGACAAATTGCTAGTGCTTGGTAAGGTCTGCACGTTTCAAGAAAGGCAAGCTTTCATTCTCCTGTGTCAGGAGTTCACTGACGTCTTTGCTTGGAACTATAGTGACTTGAAAGGCTTTGATCCAAGACTCACCCAACACACTATTGAATTAGAAGAAGGTGCAAAACTAGTCACGCAAAAGCAGAGGCCTGTTAATCTAATGATTGAGCTCTTTATGCAGAAAGAATTGGTCAAGTTGATTGAGTCTGGCATTATATTTCTGATCAAACATTCCTCATGGTTGGCCAATTTGGTTCTAGTTAGAAATAAAAATGGAGAGATCAGGCTATGTGTCGACTTTAGAGACCTTAATAAAGTCTCTTTAAAGGATCATTATCCCCTTCTGAACATGGAGTAGATCCTCCAAAAGGTAACTGGTTCTGAACGCTTCTCCCTCCTGGATGGTTATTCAGGATATAATCAGATTTTGGTGCGGGGCTGCGACCAATACAAAATAGCCTTCACCACTAAATGGGGAATGTTCGCCTACCAGAAAATGCCTTTCTGGCTATCCAATGCTGGTGCTACTTTCCAGCGAGCCATGGACATGGCTTTCAGTGGTTTGATAAATAAGAACATGCTGGTGTACCTCGATGATATAACGGTTTTCTCTAAGGAGGCAGGACAGCATATGAAGCACCTTAGGCAGATTTTTGAGAGGTGCAGGGAATTTGGCATCTCCCTAAATCCAAAGAAATGTGTATTTGCAGTTCATGAGGGGAAACTTCTTGGCCACATTGTGTCCAAGGAAGGTTTGTCTATTGACCTCAAAAGAGTCCGCTCCATCTTGGAGATGTCCCTACCAAAGCATAAGAAAGGCCTACAGAGTTTCTTTGGCCGGATAAATTTCATTCAGAGGTTCATTCTAAATTTTGCTAAAATAGTTAAACCCCTAACCTCCTTGCTGAGGAAGGGTGAAGAATTCAAGTGGACAACGCCAAGAAAGGATAGCTTTGAATCTATCAAACAGGCTTTGACCCAGGCTCCCGCTCTAATCAGCACTAACTTCAATAAAGACCTCAATATCTATACCTTTAGTAATGGAGAAGTAATATCTGCTATGCTTACTCAAGCAAATAGTGATAACCTCAAACAACCACTTGCCTTCTTCAGCCAAGGGTTAGAGGAATTTGAAATTAGGTACACCTACGTAGAGAAGCAAGTCCTGGCAGTGGTGTGCAGCTTAAAGAAATTTAGATATATGTTATCAAATAGCAGGATCCATCTCATGTTTCCACATCCTGGCATCAAGGATTTCTTGACCAATTGAGACTTAAACGAGAAAAGAGCAGGATGGATCACCAAGGTAATGGGGTATGACATAGACATCAAAATTGCTAGGTTGGTGAGAGGAAGGGGCCTGTGTGAACAGCTAGCCATAGATTTGAGACAAAAGGATGAAGATAGCTTGTTGATCCATGATGCAGCCACTGCAGAAGAACCAACTATCATAAGAGATTGGACGTTAGACATGAGGCATTTCTTTCTTACGGGTGAATGTCCATAGGGTCTCGGTAAGGCCAAAAGAAGGTATTTTAAACTTCAGTCCCTTCCCTATGTTTTTATTGATGGAGTATTATTTAGGAAGGATCTCTCTGGGGTTCTCTTGAGATGCATTCACTCCAGTCAGGCTGACAAGGTATTAGCTGAGTTTCACGATGGGCCAGCAGGCGGCCATTTTGCCCCTAAGACTACAGTGGCAAAAATAATGAGAGCTGGCTATTTTTGGCTGACTCTTTTCAAGGATACCCATGCCTGGGTAAGAAAGTGCCAAAAGTGTGCACTTTTTGATAAAAAATAGTGATTGGCTGCCATGCCCCTATAGCCCATTCAAGTTGAACAACCATTCATGTAGTGGGGCCTGGATTTCATAGGGATGATCAATCCTCCCTCTAGTGCCAGACACAAATGGGTCCTGATTGCTACGGATTATTTCACCAGGTGGGTGGAAGCCATTGCTTGAAGGAAGCAAATGAAAGCGCAGTCCTGAATTTCTATGAGGACTTAGTGACACGTTTTGGGGTCCTATCCATTATAATTTTAGACAATGCCTTGGCTTTTTTGGGAACCAAAACTAGTGAATGGGCGCTAAGGTATGGCATATACCTCAACACTTCATCAAATTACTACCCGCAAGGGAATGCGCTGGCTAAGTCCACTAACAAAAATCTGATCAAGATTATAAAAAGGACCATGGAAGAAAATCAAAAAACTTGGCACGCCAAGTTGAAAACATCTCTATGGGCCGATCGAATCACTTCAAAAAGATCAATCAGAAATTCTCCATATACGCTTGTGTATGGAAGGGAAGCAAGGCTTCCTATCTCACTCGAATTACCAGCACTAGACCTCGCTCATTAGCTGCAACTAAAAGAAGGAAGCAACGTGGAGGTCAGATTGTGTGAACTAATGGAGCTCCAGGAGGTAAGGAATCAGGCCATGGTCTCTATGGTCAATCACCAATAGCAGGTGAAAGGACATTTTGACAAGAAGTCTTCATCAAAAAGTTTTGTTGAAGGAGACATTGTCCTAAAATGGGACGAAGATAGAGCTAAGCCCAAAAAACATGCAAAATTTGATGCCCTCTGGAGCGGTCCTTACATCATTACTCAGTGCAAGCAGCATAATGCGTTCCAGCTCTCTAAGTTAGATGGTGAAGAATTGCGTATCCCAGTCAACGGGATACATCTGAAGCACTGCCACTGAATTTTGGTTTGATTGTAAATAATTTTCCCTATTTTCCTTAAGTGTAGTTTGCACAGTTAGTTGTTTTTAGCATTGTGTGTTTCCCTTCATTTTGGGGGTAAATTCTGTGTATTTTGATTCTGGGATTATTAAGCTGTGGAGAACTCTCTTCAAAAGTCACCATCTGACTCTGTACCCAATGGAATGTAAGGCAACTGAGTTCTAAGCCTAGCAGGCACGCTTCCCCTATGAGTCACCAATTTGTTGACCCAATTTTGTCCCTCAGGCAAAATCTCAGTCACCTTCTACACCTGCTTTGCATGGCCAATCATTTCAAGTTGCAAGGTCCACCTTCAGGGTTTGACAGCTCCGTTTCAGAGCATTGGCTCATTGGTCTAGTTCGTTGGCATTCACAGTAGCAAGAGGTAGAGTCTTAAAATGTTCACAAGAAGAAGGGAAAAAACTGGGGCGTTTGATACTTAGCAAAAAAGGAAGGGCAGACAAAATGTAGGGGGTGGCAGAATCGCCACCCACAACACGGTTGGGTAAAAAGAGATCCCCTACACGCAATGCAGAGGGCAGCAAAATCACCACCCACAACGTCGATGGAGAAAAAGAGGCCACTAACATCAGCCGATGTCGGCAAAACTGCCACCATCGGCAGCTTACATAGGCCGACGTCAGCAAAACTGTTGCCATCGGTAGCTTATCAGCTGACGTCGACAGAAGTCCTACATGTAATCCACTGCAGCGGGTGGCAAATTCGCCACCCACAACATGAGGTGGCAAAAAACACTTGGAGAACACAGGAAAAAACCCACCCAGCCGTTGGAGGAGAAGACTAGCATGCAAAATGAGGCAACAAGCATGGGCTTGGCAGACTTATGACATCATCAATAGTGTTTTTTCACTCTTTCCAATGAAACTTCTCTTGTCTCTTCTGATATAAATACGCAGACTTGGTCATTAAAAAGGATCTTCCCCACTTTTGTAAAGAGCACTGCTCTCCAAATTTTCCACCTGAATCAATAAAAGACAATTTTACCTTTATTTGGATGGATCTTTCTGTGTATGCATTGAATGTTAATCTGTGTCCAGTCATTGTCTCTTGATGCTCTCACAGGTTCAACACCAGCAAACCTACGATCTACAAAGTGCCACTGTCTACTGCTGCCAGGAGTAGAGTTCTATTTTGGAGGTATAAAACAGGTAAGGTCACTTACAGTGTGTATTTCTTAGCACCTTGGTGAGTCCCTGTTTCTTGTGCTTTCCATAAGAACCTCCCTATCATCCTAGAGACTTGGTCTTTTCTGCCAGATTTGAGTGTATGTATGTTTTTCCCTGATCCTGAGTGTGGATGTGGAAGGTCAACCTATTTTTGGTGTATCACCTCTTTTAGAGTAGGCTGTTTGCTTCCTTGCACTTTCTTCCCTTTTCATCCCCCCCAATATATCTATATACCTATATTTTTGCACTCCCTGAAACAAACAAGATACATCAGAGGGAACTAGCCCATACCTAGAGACTCTCCTCTCCTACTTCACCGTCCCGCAAGTGAGAGAGGAGCTTCCATGTTGCAGGGAGAGGGTAGGAATCCGTTCTCCTGCCACTGGGTGCACTTTCCAGCGTCAACATGCATATCAAAGTGTAATAAAAATGGAGTGATAAGGATAACTATATGAGCATGACAATGTTAAATTCAATTTTTTAATTTAAATTTAGAAATAAAATTACTATAGATAAAAATATGAAAAAAATAAATGAAAAATTAGGAAATTTGTTTTAGAATATGAATTTAACAAGCTAGTCTAGCAAACAAACATGAAGAATTTTCAAGATTAAGATATAGCTTGAAAGTGCATGTTAATTACCATATGAATGGGATAGTTTAATTAGATACTAATTAGATGGATTAAGAATTATAATGTATTATACACACCATTTAAACGGAGTTTCAATAGGAAAATTGGTAGATATTTCAAGGCAATGATTTGGCCTAAAGTGCATGCTCATTCCCATACAATTGGGATAGGTGAACTAGATTCTAGTTGGATAAATTGGGATATGAAAGTGAGATACACAATATACATATGGTGGATGAGGAATTAGTCACCAGTATCTATGATTATATTGTAATCCACCAAGGAGTGAAGTCCCCTATCAAATCCAACTATTGTAGTGAAATTTTTTGATATAAATTTTACTATCCATTTGAGTTATTTTTAATTTATTTTACTCTTTTTAATTTATATGATCATGTACATGACTTCAAAACCAAATGGACAAGGAAACAACTCAATTAAATACAAATGGAACAAATTATGAACATTTCATTCATGGGATTGAGATGAAAATTAAATGACTTGTATAAATTATTAATAATTTTATAATTAATTTATTTATTTAAAAATCATAAAATAATGTCAAAATGAAATAAAAACTAGAGAGAGATATGGATTTATATTCATTGAGTAAATTAGTTATTTTTATAATTAATAATTTGTTTTAATTCAAAATCAAAAGTTCATTTAATGTCGTAGAATGCCCAAGTAATAAAATCAAATGTGGGAAAACTTTGATTAGAGGAAAACTAAATCTAAGTTGAGCTAGTGAAATGGATGATTTTCAACTTAATTTATGGGTAGAAATATTATAAAAAGGATTAAATTTGGATCATTGAGAAAGGTTATTATTTCCTTCAAGATCATGGAGAAGATCTTGTTGTAACTTTTTATGTGGACTATTTACTTTTCCAAATATGAGTAATGGAATGCAAGCAAGTGGGTAAGATAAATATTTATATTTGTGGGTTTTGATGATTTTTTTTTTTATGAAATTTGTATTTGTATCTATAAATAAATAAACTATTGAAACTATAAACTTTTTTTGGTTGTGTACAAATCATGGTGTTTCCAGACTTTGTGTTGAAAACCCCATGTATTAGATTTGTACCAAATGTACACAATACAAATTTTGAGGATAATTTGTGCTTCTAAAAAAGTATTTTATTTATATTGCATTTTTATCTCATACTTATATTTTTGTGTGAGAGGATTCATTTCTAACCATTTAATTTAATTGAGTTTTTTTTCAATTCTTTGTATATATTTTTCCATAGGTTTCTCACTTCACCTTAATTATCTCCCATTTCCAAAAAAATGTTTCTTTTTTATGATTTATGATTAAAATAAAAAATATGCCAAAAAACCATAATCAAATGAGGGATTTTTCCTCTCAAATGTAGAGAAAAATCAGCACCTCAATAGTTATCCATTTGTTGTAAAATGTAATACCCTTCTCAACTCTACATTGATGTCTTAATGACATGACATTATTTTGACTACTAGTGTGTTGAGTGTGTCCTTATGTATGATGTGCAAGTGATATGTATTATGGTTCATTGTTCATCTTGATTTCAGTCACCTTGTTGTGGTTACATGGAACCAAGTTAGTTATGAATCATGTAAGATCACCTTAGGGTGTGTGTATTTTAATGATAAAAATAATTTATATTATCACTTAATATGATGTTTATGATTTACTAGGGTTTATGTGTCAATAAGTTAATTTTTACATGTTTATCCATCAGACTAGATTATCATTGATTCAAATAGTTTCTTGAACCCATCGAGTGATCATGCTATGATAAGTTATTCCCAAATAATTGACTTGTAACTTTATTGGTGTTTTGACAACACAATATACTTTTAAAAATTGAAATAATAACACAATTATTAATATGATTGAGTCCAGGTAACATTTAATAATGGATGTAAATCATATTATATATAAAAACATATTTATATAAATATATGTATATTAAAATGTTATTATGTAGATAAACTAATGAAATGAGTAAATGTGCATATTTATTCATAATTTGGATAAATAAATAAATTTTAATCAAATATTGTTAATCCAATATATTTACATATTAATATATGCATTTTTATAATTGTATTTATATATTAATAAAATTATAATAGTTTTAATTAAATGATCACAATTATAAATCCATAGATATGTACTCATATATGTATATATGTATGTATATTCTTACTAGTTTGATAACAAATTTATTATATATTTAATTAATTGATTTTTTCAATGTAATAAATTAATTTAATCAAAATAATAATAAAAATAATGATAAACACATAAATGAGTAAAAATAGAATGAGAACCCCAATTCTAGAAACTAAAAAAAGTATTAAAATAATAAATAAACAAGCATTACATTTTTTCCATTAAAAAGTTTACCTAGTGGAGAAATGAACCATTATATAAAATTGTCAAAGGGAGAAATTCAGGTGGAAGGAGATTTAAGGAGAAGAAGGAGAGGTGCAAGATGCATGGAGGAGGATAAGGAAACCAAGGGAAGCATGGAGCTTACATGGATTATGGAAGGTATTTATCATTTCTAAATCCAAGATTCATTTTTTCCAAAATAATAAATAGTTTAAATGTTGATTTAAAAAAAGAATGCATTTTAGAAGGGTTTGCTTAAAAAAACCTAACTTTGATACCAAAATGTAATGCCCAAAATTTACATCTCAGACACACAAAAAAACCACACCATTTTTTTTAAGACTAACACACTAACTCATATGTATAAAAATACATTAAAACTAACATGACATATAAACTCAAGTGAACACAAAAAAATGTCACTATAAGGTTGTGACCAAACTAGCTATGCAGAGTCAAGTCTCAAATACAACCTAGATTAGATATTAGTGATTTTCATGTCATCATTTTGACACAAAATTAATTCAATATGATTATAAGGTGTGTTTAGACACTTATGGTTAGACAAGTTTTAGTTCTCTTTACAAATTCACCATGAACCCAACAACCAAGTAGAAGATAAATTTTATAATTACAACTTCATAAATAGGGAAGGATCACATCCTAACTCTGGTAACATTCACAAATATATTTATTAATAGGATTAATAAAATGAATAATCAATTCAATGTCACAATTAAACATGCCAAAATTACTTTTAAGGCTACAAAAATTTAATATGTCTAAACAGGCTATAAAATGATGTTAGAATAAATATCCAGAGAAAGGTTTACAATATTATAAAGTAATGGGTTTAATTTATATGATAAAATAATATAAAAATAATTATTTTTTTAGAACAAAGGTGAATGGCATGAATAAAAATAATATCAAAATAAATAGTACTTAATGACATTTTCAATCATACCCAAAAAACAATGACAAACAAGGTTCAAGTAGGACTCATTAAAAATATAAAATGTATATAAAAGACAAATATGAAGGTTATAAATAGATATGAAACTAAAAATTCGATTTTAAAACTTTTATATTCAATAAATGTTAAACTAGGCAATGATTAAAACACCCTTTTAAAGTGACTTCACAAATTAAAATCAGAATAACATAATTATTTTGAATAGTTTTAGTTTGGAAAGGTGTCATTAAAAATAGCTAACAATAGTGAAAATTAAAATCAAAAGCTATTACATTGGTATTAAGGCAAAAGTATTTGTGATCAACTTTATCTTCTCATGGAAACAACTTCCAACCATTTATAAGACATCAATTACAGAGTGCATTCATTAGAAAATCAATAAGGTAAAAATGATTTTCCCTATGAATGCCTTTTGGAATTATGGTACCATTTTAGCGTGATGAGCAAAAAATTAAAGCAATAGTTAAAAATAATTATATTATCTAGATATAATTGTGATCAAGACTCAAATACCAAATTAGACCACTTTAGCTATTTTTAAAATTCAATTCCTGAAGGGAAACTATAGGCTAAAACACATAGAAAATCATTTCCACTAGGAAAACATAATAGTGAATTAGATTATTTAATTTGAAAAAATGTTAGATATATTGTGTTAAGATTAAAATATAATTATTAAGGCCACCCAAGAGGATATTACCACTGGTTTGCTTGAGAAAGGCTAGATCTCCTAGTGTTTAATCATGCTCTGATACCAAAATGTAATTGAGTATCTAGCCATCATGGACCATTGGTCCCTAAAGTGATGAAATGTTTAATTTTTATTTTTGATTGTATTTCTATCATGTCTCATTAATGGATTTTTTTTTTTGGTTAGTTTTGTTATTCCTTGATATAAAATAACTATATGTGGAGAAAATTTGTATGTATGTATGTTTTTGCATGGTAAATACCTACTTTAATCTATTTTCCATATACTTATAATGATTATGTATTAGTTAGTTGAGTGAATATAACTCTAATAATGGAATGCATTAATATTTAACAATATGATAAAATTTATTATTTTTAAATCAAATTATTTTTTATTTGATAAGGTAAAAACTAAGTTTTACAGGGACCCTAGAACCACCAAAAGTGTAGTACATAAGTTTTTATAGGACAAAACAAGGTTGAAAAACCAAAATATCAAAAGACTATGGTATTATATCAAAAACAAAAAAATAAAAAAAATAAAAAAAAACTTAGGAAGAAAACCCCTCCAGAGGGTCTTTAGCATCTTAAAGAATCTTCATTGAGATGATCTATTTTACCTTGGAATCCTTTTCCCGAGTGTAGTTACCATGGCCTTCAAAAGCTTCACTAGGGAAGAGCATGTATGTACACTTTTATCCTTTAACTTTTAGGGAAAACTATTTTGGTGGAACCCCCTTTGGAAAACTCAGATGAGGGGATGTTAAGACTTTTGGTGATTGAATGGTTGGGGATGGGGCAGTTTGAATAGACTAAATAATAGTTTGAATCAAGGATTTAGCTTGTCTATGCAAAGAGTTCCGGTCTTGAATGAGTTTAACAAGGTCCATCTCTACTTGTTTAACCTTGGCATTAAATGTCTCTAGCTACAATTTATTCCTTTCCATTTCATCAGTCACAATGGCCTTCCTTTTCTAGGTGGTCTTCACTGGGGTACTCACATTAAGAGAGATAGGCTTAATCTTGGTAATAAATAGCTTAAGAGGGAGGTCATTAGAGGGGATATTAGATAGGATATCTTAAGGAGAGTGGTTATACATTTGGTGATATCCTGTAGTGAGATTCTCCATTGAGGATTCCTCATAGGAGTCCTCCCTAGAATGGGATCCCATAGGGGGAACCTCACAACCATTAAGGTCTTGTCCATGCTTGATAAAAAGGAGAATCAAACCTTGGTGGAGGATGAGATGAGAGTTATTAACTTGATGTATTAAGATATTGCTTTATAGGGACTTTAATAGAAACTATAGTAGACTAATTATGTAGCCAATGAAATGATTTAGCATCAAAAAATGGTGGAAAAAAATAAGAGTGTATTTACCTTCAAGCATCATGTAAGACATGAATTGAAGACAAATATCATGCTAGTATCATGGGAGATAAATCCATGGATATCATTTTTTATCCATTTGCACAAAATCATTAGTCCTAAAAAATAATTTCAATAACTTTTTTTTTATTGGTCCCTAAATGCATTGGTGCCTTCACATGACATACAAGTCACTTCACTAATAAATTTCTTGGTCAGATTAATTTTCATGACATGAATAGTCACTTTTCACTTGTTCCAAGCCTTAAGAATATATGGGAAACCTCTAAATTGTGCTCCATGACTCATTCTATTAACATTGTAATACCCCCATAATTTAGATTTTTCCAAACTTTCTTCTAGCTATGAACTTCTTTGCAGGAGGTGGGTTCCAATCTATCCTTGTTGCCTCCCATCAAAATAGTGTGTGCAGAGCCAAAGTGAGAAGGAGGAAGTTTCTAATACATCATATTTGAAAGAGGAAATAATGGTTTGGGAAGCATACCAATGACTCATTATAATAATTAAGTCCCCTTCTATAGAAATGATTGTGGATCAGCCTAATTAAGATCTACCCCTCCAAACTAAGATCATACACATGTGGAAACATGATTATTTTGACATGCGTCAATATCTTCAACCTATAGGGTATTAAGGTCATTTAAAAGGATAATGATTGCATCATGATAGTTGGCTAAAGAATAGAGTTCAACTCCAATACTGATAAGGAGGTTGGCCACCCCATTTCCTTCCCTATAGGTGTGGATAATTTGGAAGTGATACATATTCTTTAGTATTTATTTGGAAGTGTCAATTATGTTTTTGATGGTATGATAGGGGGTTTTTTTACCCTCCAAGGCATTTAGAATATTCAATGAGTTTCCCTCCATAATTATCTTATTATGGTTGAGTCTTAATTCCAATTGTAGACCTCATAGATCCACCTTGGTCTCTTCTAGGTGGTTTGTTTGGGTTCCCATAGGACCCGCATAAGAAGCCACCATCTCCCCTATTGAACTAATTATAACTCCTCCTCCACCTATAATACCTAGGTTTATTTTGGAGGTGCCATCAAAGTTCAACTTCACCTAGCCTTTCAATGGATCTTTCCATTCAGTGTGCTTTTCGATTAAAGATTTTGAGGGAGAGCGTAGCACCTGTGTAATATCCTAGTTTTTGATGATTTTAAAGGAAAAAAGGAGGATATGTTAATTATATTTGCGGGGAAGGCTTTCTAATTTTTTTAACTGGTTTGACAAAGGTGAAGGAAGATGCCTTTTGGTTGGTATATTTTGTTAAGGAAAATTCCATCATTATACATTTTCTAGACACACCAAAACTAATGGGGGAATACAAGATGATAAAGGAAGGTAAAGGAAGGAAGGTTGCAAGGGTAATTCCATTACATAATGAGGTTTAAGACATTATTCAGTTTGACCCAAGCCATGTTAAGGCAAGATGCCAAAGGAATGTAAGGGAAGGGATGTTCCAGGGGGGATTCCATTGCACAATAAGGTCCAAAACATTATTCGCTATCAAATTATTAGTAGTGGTAGCCCTAGGTTATTATCATCTAGTTATTATTTCATTATTCATATTGATTAAGAATAAGCCACAAGGTTATAAATATGCCTTGTCTTATATTAGTTATAATTATGGAATTTAGTTAACCATAGTGTGTTATTAACCTTGTGCACATTGTTTGTTATATAATCAGATGGTACATAGTATGGTTTGGATGACTTACATTTTGAACAAGTGTTGTAAGTTCTAACCCTATCCTTGAGTTATGTAATTTGAACTTAGCATGTAACCACTAGTGATTCAAGAGTAAGTGTGTAAGTAGGTCCTTGATACATTTTGTGTCCCCCTCTTCATTGTGAAGAATGAATGCACCTTCTAATTTATGAGAGAATTATTAATCTATTTAGTTTTATCTTGAGATGACTATCCACTTTGTGATTACAATTCACTTGGGTGTTTATTTTAACATGGAATAGTCATTTTAAGTGTGAGTATAATTTTTATAATATATGATTACTCTACTTTGGACATGTTAATTGAAGTTGAATAATGATATATCCCTATGAACCAATTATGATAGTGCAACTATCAAGATATTTGAATTAGTGACATTATATGAGAGTTATCAACAAATATTATTAATTTACATTAGAATAAGAAAATTAGGATTGAACATAGTATTATTCTAAGAAATTATTTGAGTTAATTTTGACAATAAAAAATGACATATTATTTGATGAGAGACTTGTATATCAGTTGATTTAGAGACTTTAGGAGAGTAAGTAGATTTTTAGGGGTATTTTTGCCAATAAGTGCCATGCATGAGGTTTAAACTTGCTCTACTTATACATAGTTACATAATCACTTATTACTGGGAGGCATACAGAGGGTTAATATTTTTATTGTTTCTCCTACCTCTAAGAGGTAGTCGAGTCTTACTTTATTACCTCTAGTAGGTAATCATGTTTCTCTTTTGAAAGATATATGGAGGATGCTATGAATTTTTCTCCTACCTCAGGGAGGTATTTGAGTTTTTTTTATTATCTCATCTCCGGGAGGTGATTGAGTTTTATTGATTTTTTATCCCCTTGGGTGAAATTTATAGTCACATAGTTCAATTAATGTGATGTTTTTGATTTTAATTTAAGAACTAGACTAGTCCTTGAACTTGAATTGTCATTTAATTATCCTTTTAGATTTTTAATAGTTATAATTAGTTTAATTAAATCAATTTACATTTACATGTGATTGAATTTATTTTTTTATTATTTTGATGACTTGATAATTTTGACTAGGACTTGTTTTGTTCATTGGCGCTAACTTTTTTTGAACTTGATTTATGACTTTCTAATTTATTTTTCTAATTTCATAGGCTTATTGACTCTTAAATTTATTGTTTTTACAATTGATTATTCAAAATTATTATGGTATTTTGGTTCGTGACCAATTTTAATTCATGTGTTTTTTATATATATGTTTTAATGTATGTAGTGTGTGTTGTGTGGTGGAGAAGAAGTAACTTGAAAAAGATATTAGGTTGAGATGGAAACCTATATGGGATAGGTTTATGAAACCATCCTTCCCAACCGCCAGATGTGGTGTTGATTATTCTCTCTCTCTCTCTCTCTCTCTCTCTCTCTCTCTCTCTCTCTCTCTCTCTCTCTCTCTCTCTCTCTCTCTCTCTCTCTCTCTCTCTCTCTCTCTCTCTCTCTCTCTCTCTCTCTCTCTCTCTCTCTCTCTCTCTCTCTCTCTCTCTCTACACACACACACACACACACACACACACACAATTATGTATATTCATTGGGAGGTATAAGTAATTGGTAGGTCTGGGTAGTTTTAAGGGGTATAAGGAGATTTGATGAGATGTTGTTGATGATTTAATAGATAGAGACTATTTTTTTTTTCATATTGGATTGTTCTTGATATTATTCTAACATTATATGGTAGTCATTTTCATTATTTCTTGTTGCACAGTGGATACAATCTAATCTTATGGTGGATTGGTAACTATAATCTTGTTTAACAATATTTATAGTTCATAATATTAGTTGGTAGAGAATATGATATATGTAAATCCTTTGTTTAGTAGAAACAACATGGTAATATGTTTTGATTAATAATTGGATCATCATTACATAGCTAAATGGTATTACATTAATTACATTGGTTATATATTTTAACACTATTTTTCTTATTCCTATTGTACCAAGAGATGGAAAAAGGGTTATTTGGAATAGTAAATTATGTTATGGCATAACAAAGTATTGATAAAAACATTTTTGTGTTATCACTTTTTGTGACCATTTGGAAAGTAACTATATGAGTTTTAAAATATTGTAAGAGTTCACATAGTAGTGGTTATTGAAATTTGGTAATGTGGTGGATTCCACTACATAATTTAATTTTGGAAGCATTGAGGATGATGCCATTTTCAAAGGGGTTGAATGTAATACCCTTCTCAACTCTATAGTGATTTCTTGATGATGTGACATTATTTGGACTACTGATGTGTCAAGTGTGTCTTTATGCATGATGTGTGAGAGATATATCTTGTGGTTGTTTGTTAGTCTTGATTTTGGTTACCTTATTGTGGTGGCATGGAACCAGGTTAGTTATGAATCATGTAGGACCACTGTTGGGTGTGTTTGTTTTAATGCTAACAATAATTTTTATTATTGTTGGATATGACATTTATGACTTACTATGGTTTACATATCGATAAGTTACTTATGATAGGTTTAACCATACAATCAGATTGGTGTTAATCCAAATATATTTTTGAACCCATCAAGTGGTCATGTTATGATAAGGTGGTTCCAAATAATATACTTGTAACTTTCTTGGTGTTTCGACAACAAAATCTACTTATAAAAATTGGAATAATAACACAATTATTATTATGATCGAGTCTAAGTAACATTTAATAATGAACATAAATCATATTATATATAAATACATATTTATATAAATACATCTATATTAAAATTATTTTATGTAGATAAACTAATGAAATAAGTAAATGCGCATATCTATTCATATTTTGGATAAATAAATAAATTTGAATCAAATATTAATACTCTAGTATATATACATATTAATATATGTATTTGTATAAATGTATTTATATATTAATATAATTTGAAATATTTTTAATTAAATGAGAATAATTATAAATACATATATGTACTTATCTATATATATGTATATTCTTACTGGTTTTGTAATAAATTATTCAATTACTTGTTTTTTAATGTAATAAATTAATTTAATCAAAATAAGAACAAAAAAAATGATAAATGCATAAATGAGTAAAAATAGAAGAATGGGAACCATATTTCCATAAAAGAAATAAAATTTATTAAAATAAGATTAAAAAACATTATTTTTTTCCCATTAAATAGTTATCATGGTAGAGAAGCGAGCCATTCCAAAAAATTGGCCAAGGGAGAAATGTAGGTGGAAGGAGAGTGAAGGAGAAGAAGGATAGGTGAAATATTCATGGATGATGAGGTAACCAATGGAAGTAGGGAGCTTTAATGGATCAAGCAAGGGATTTCTCATTTCTAGATACATGATTCCTTTTTTCAAAATAATAAACAAATTAAGTATTGAATGAAAATAAGGAATGTATTATAGAAGGGTTTGCTTAAAAAATCTAGATACTTGCTTGTGAAAATTTGATCCATATTTGGGGTTTAAATATAAGATTTAAACCATATTCATTTTTCTATGTTTGTTTTGAATTTGTAAAAAAGAGAAAAAAATATACATTCAAACCCTATATCTCTTAAAACTCCCTGATTTATTTCTATTTGCCATTCTAGATTGAGTGTTTTAGATTTTTTTATTTAATATATGTATGTATGTATGTATATATATATATATATATGTATGTATGTATATATGTATGTGTATGTGTGTGTGTAATAGCATATATAATATTTTTTTATATAATTTTATTGTGTGTGTATTTACATTTGAGGCATAGGAGGGGGCAGGGGAAGAGTAGAGGATGTGCCATCCCATCTCCCTCCCATAATAGGGATGGGATGGGGATGGGCTAGCCGACCCACCTCTATCCCTGGGTAGGGTCCCAACTAATAGCTATGGCTATGGCTAGGGCTTTAAGCCCAACTTATAGCCATGGGTCATCGAGCACTAGCCACTAGTCCTTAGGTCTTGGTTCATTTATAATAATAATAATAATTAAATAATAATAATAATAATAACAATAATAATAAAAACAATAATAATAATAATAATAATAATAATAATAATAATAATAATAATAATAATATATCTCTCTATGTGTGTATGTGTGTATTAAATATTATTCTAATAAATAAATATTTAAATATTAGATAAATAAATATTAACTATTATAATTTAATAAATGAGTATTTTATAGTATTCTTCGTTAATAATATTTTTAATATTAAATATGGATATATTATTAAATTATATATATACACTAAATAAATATATTTTTATTATTATTCTTGGATGATTATATAATTAATACTAGATGGATAAGTGTTTGTGTGTGTGTGTATTTCATTTGAAATTTACTTAAGAACAAATATATTATTATTTGGAAGAATAAGTTTATATGTGCATCTTGGAAATTGAGTTAAAACTTTATAATATAAATTATAGCTACAAGTTTTGAGTGAATATAAATAAAATATATCCTATCCTTAATTGAAAATAGGATAATGGAATATTGTTTACATTTTACTTAAGTAACACCAATGTGAATAAATTCTATTTGAGGGTTATTTTTCCTTAGATTACACCGTCATTTTGGATAATGAGTTTTGTTAAATAATATTCTTATTATTAGGGTATATGGGTGTAAATTTATCCCTATAATGTTGATTACTTTTGATATGAGCTTGGGAGATTTGGTATACTCTTTGACATGATTTAAACTGTTTTTGTGTTATTACTTTTGATCATTATCTATATGGTTTTCTTTCTAACATTTTTGAAGTGAAATTAAAATTTGAAAATTAAGTTTCCTCTTAGAGGTCTCCTCTAATATAAATATCACATCTAGATGGGTGTTTAGTAATCAAATGGTGTTGTGATGATGAGATTGATAGTATTGTTTACTTTGATGAGAATAAATTATTTTGCAATCTATAATGGTATGTTATTTTTGCTTGTATAATAAGATTGTAATTTTGTAATGATTGGTATTGAGCTTGGTTACCAATAAGCCTAGTGTCATTTTGATGTGTAATGATTAATCTAATGGTTTGGTTAATTTTTAAATTTTACCATGTAAGTTTTGTTTAGTTTTTAAATTCATTTTTAATATGTTTCTTGTTAAATGTAAGTTGACCCCTTTATTTAGGAGGGAGAAGTCTCTTGCTCAATGTAAGATAACCCCTTTATTGATTATGTCATAATGTAGGTTGGTGAGTGTCAGTAGCAATTATATTATAAGAATTTAAAACATTTCAAGTTGTAAAATTTACCACAAAAATGAGATTGTTGAAATGTCTAATTTCATATTTTTTGACTTATGAAGAACTAGTTGTAATTCAAATCCATAATTTGTAGACTTTAGATGATTTGTAAATACTTGATGTAATGTTTAAGTGTTCACACATAGTGGTGTATGTAGTTAGAGTATTACATATATGCTAATTGATAATAATCATTTATTGAAATAAGATTAATGCATCTTGTTTATAATAAAAGAGTTCTTGGTTTTCCATAAACTAATAGCCTTTTGATTTTTATAAATTATTGGTGTTGTCATGCTGCTTATCCATTTTATAAATAACATTCTTATGTATATTTGAATTTATAAATCCATATATTTATCTCAACTCATTCTCATAATACATGATCCTTGAATCATAAGGATGCAACTTGATAACTAAAACTAGAAATAACTCTAATAATATGGACTTAGGCTTGTTATATTATCATAGTTTATTATGAATCAATGGAGGATTTAACTATCTAAAAATAATTGGCATTTATAATGATATCTTACATTGACTTCCTCAAAATTTTAAATGCTTAATAAATGAACCAAGTTAGTAAGTGATATTAATCAACTTTGTGTCAAACAAACTAAAGTATAATCCATTATTAGACATCAAAACCATAAGTATTTCAATTTCTCAAGAAAAACCATTGTTACTATCCTCTTGGGTGGCCTTAATAATTATATTTTAATCCTAACACAATATATCTAACATTTTTACAAATTAAATAATCTAATTCACTAATTTGTTTTCCTAGTGGTGAAGATTTTATGCATGTTTTAGCCTATAGTTTCCCTTCAAAAATTTAATTTTAAAAATATCTAAAGTGGTATAATTTGGTAATTGAGTCTTGATCAAAATTAAATATAGATAATAGAATTAGTTTTTGATACCACATTATTATTTTCTCATCCGACTTGAAATGGTACCATGATTCCAAAAGGCATTCATAGGTAAAATTCTGTTTACCTTGCTGATTTTCTAGCAAATATGCTCTCGAATCAACATCCAATAAATGATTAGAAGTTAGTTCTATGAGAAAAAAAATATGATCACAATGTTTTTACCTTCATACCAATGTAATATCTTTTGATTTTATTTTTCACTATTATTATCTATTTTTAATGACACCTTTCCAAACTAAAACTATTCAAAAAAATTATTTTATTCTGATTTTAATCTATGAGTCACTCTAGAAAGAGTGTTGTAATAATCACATAGTTTAATGTTTCTTGAATATAAAAGTTTTAACCTTTAAATTCGAAATTTATATTCATGTATAACCTTTCATATTTGTCTTTCATCTCTATTTGATATTTTTAATGAGTCCTCCTTGAGCCCTATTTGTCACTATTTTTTGGGTATGACAGAAAATGTCATTAAGTACTATTTGGATTAATATTATTTTTATTCATGTAATTCACCCTTGTTCTAAAATAATAGTTTTTTTGTGATTATTTTATCATACAAATTTGATCCATTAATTTATAGTAGTGTAAACCTTTCTCTAGGTATTTATTCTAACATTGTTTTGTAGCCTATTTAAACTTGTTAAACCTTTGTAGCTTTGAGAGTAATTTTTGCATGTTTAATTGTGGAATTGAATATATTATTCATGTGATTGTTCTTATTCTTAAATATATATTTGTTAATTATACTAGAGCTAGGATGTTATTCTTCCCTTTTTGTGAAGTTGTAATTGTAAAATTTATCTTCTACTTGGTTGTGGGGTTCATGGTGAATTTGTAAAGAGAACTGAAAAGGGACCATTTCAAATAATTTTTACATATTAATAATGCAAATCCAAACAAAACTATTAGAAATAAGACTAAATTATTCAAAATTTTATAGTTCTAAACTATCTCCAATGCAGTATATTAGTAATTGATCTAAATCATTAACTTAATCTTAGTATAGTTTATTTAGAATATATTAAAAGTGTTATTTTTCTAACATTCACTCTAGTCTAATTTAGGGGACATAAGTCTAGAATATCTAAATTAGTCCATGAAACCTATCTAGCCTTAAGTGTTTGTGCATACCTTATAATCATTTATAATTCATGTTGTGTCAAATTGATGGCACTCAAATCACTAATAGCTGATCCAAATTGTATTTGAGCCTTGAATCTTTATGCATTTTGTGTTGTGTAGTAGATTGAGCATAACTAGTTAGTTCACAACCTTGTAGTGATGTGTTTTTGCATTCACTTAAGTTTGTATGCCATGTTAGTTTTATTGTCTTTGTATGCATATGAGTTAGTGTGTTCTTTGGTTTGTTAGTGTTTTAAAAAAAATTGGTGTGATTTTCGTGTGTATTTCAGATGTACATTTTGGGCATTACACAACATTTTTGTCGTAACTCATTGGGTAAGTTGTAAAACTATGAAAAAAAATGACTTATGTTTTCACTAATAATACCATCTAGTGGTATAACTATGATAGTATGAATATAATCTAAGGTGATATCTACCTCTATGATATCTAGAACCACCTCCCATATGAATGATTTAATTCTCCTCTACTAATGACATAATAACATCACTAATATATCTACCTATAAGGGCAACCTACACATTTCCATTATCTTGTTAATACCTTGACTAATTAGGGAAGATTTATCCTCATTTGAAAGTATTGATAGTGAATATGGTAGCCAAAACACATATAAATTCCACCATAGCCATTGACACCTATGTGCCTATAAAATTCCAAAACAAAATCCTAGTCACTCACCTATTACAAAAAATCAACATTAATAAAAGTAAACCTATTTGTTTTACACAAAAATAGAAATTTTATTTGCCTTAAACATATAAAAATATTATACTAGCCATATAGTTAATTTTATACTATATCAACCATTTAATTATAATGTATAGACCACATAACATACATTTTCTTGCCTCCGTTATTAAATTGACTATATTGTCTCATTTAGTCAATACTTAAATGTAGAAAACATATTAATTATTTAACATATAACTATAATTATTAATTTATTTTATTGATAGTTACCTATATCATCCATATTTACATCTATTTTTCACATTTTGTAGGTCTCAATTTGTGACCTTTTCAAAATACACCCATAAAATTGAGTAATTCAGAGAGGACAAAGGGAGATAATAGCACATGGGACAAATGCCCCCTATTTAATTTTAGATTCATGCTAGTTCAATCCAAGGACCACATAATTTTAAAAAAATTAATATTATATCAACAACTACTACTACCAAAGGTTCAATTGATTTGAGTATTCATTTTAATTTACTTAATTATTATTTGTCTATATCATATTGCCTACTTAATTCAACAGATAAAACAATCAAAATTGACTTTATTATAATTCCTATCATAACCTAAACTAGGGTAGGAAATCATAAAAAATAAATTAAAGGGAGATAAATGTAGGGTAGGAAAGAGAGGGTCACCCTTGAGTTAAACTAGTTTCAAGGAGTTGAAAAAGCATGCTTGACCATAATTATACCACTATGTGGCTAGTCTAACAATTGCACAAACTTATAGCCACTCTGTGCAAAATATTTTTTGAATAATCATGAGATCCATTAATATAGCCTATATTTCACTCTCTAGATATTACACATGATGAATGAGAGAATTCTAAAATGAAGCATGAATAAATCCAAAAGAATAGTTATGATAGTTATGACATAACATAACTAAGGCAATCATTTAAAAACAAGCACACTAAAATTCTTAGCAATAATTAATCAGATAAATAAAAATAATAGAGACACTAAATTAAAAAATGTAATAAAATATGTATTCAAAATTCTAAAATCATTCTATTGTAATCAATATTCCCTAACAAGTAATTAAGTCTAAATGCATGGGAGTAAGGCTGGTGTAATCCATACCAATTTTGATGCCTATATACTAACCACCAGTAGACACATAGTTAAGGTGAAAAAAACAAGGGAATGTAGGTGAAATATTGGTACAACCCAATATATCTTAAAATCAAAAAAAATTCACATTTCAAATGGGAAAAAATGTCCCTTATATATTTAGTTTGAAGACCTCATGGCCTTGTCCTCTAATTCAACCCACTAACGGGGTAATTACAAATATTTAATGATGACTTGGAAAGGCTATTTATATTATAACATATTAAATAACTTTATATTTACTTTAAATTTATAAATCATGCCTATTAAATGCTAAATTTTTTCCTTTATGCTCTTTATCTTTCCTTAGTCTTCTTCCATGCATATGCTAGGTGATGACTCATACCATACTAACCATTTTACATTCAATTTTTTTTTTTTTTGGTGGGGGGGGGATGATTAAATTAAATAACCATACATAAATTTATATTATATCAATTCTTTCCTTTAATATTATAAAATATGTTTCTTCTAGGCATTTTAGTTGGTGAAGAATCAGCTACACTTTGATTGCACTCTATGATGTTGATGCATAGTCTCTTTGGGACTCTTGAAACAAGTCATCAATATCAGTTCTTGAGCTATTCTATGTCATCACTTCCACATTGTTCTTCCTTAGTTTTACATACCTTATTTTTCATTAGGTTATTGGATTTACTTGCTAGATCCCACATTTCCACTTGGAAACCATCCTTAGGATTTAATTTTATACCCTTCGTTTATCATCATCTAGACCACATGTATTATTATTGTATTCCCAATCCATTTAATCTATTCTTTATTTCTCATCACTATATGTCCTTTTCTTAGCCTCTAGGGTATTTCACACTTTGGACTAATGTTGTAATCTCTTTGACCTTTTGGGATTTCAAGAAGGTACTATGTGGGATCTTCTCAAGGACTTGAGGCCATTGAAATTTACCAATACTTATGAACTCAATTTATTATGAGCTAATGTGTTGAGGTTTTAAGGTTTTAAGGTTAATTCCTTAATGCCTCTAAGCTCTTATGATTCCTAGAAGGTGCCATGTAGTGTCTTCTCAGGGCCTTAAGGCTTTAGATAGACTTAGTCATTCTTATAAAAATATTTGGATCTAAAGTCATGTGTTAATGATATTTGTATATGTGGAAGAATATGAGAATCCCTAAGAAGTCTTGGAAAACCTATGAGAAAAAATGAAAATTGACTAAGTCAAATTTTTGAGGAAGCCAAGTATTTATCGAGCAAAAATTCATGCAAGAAGTAGTGGATAAATATTGAAATCAAAACCATTATTTTAAATAAATAAATATTTAATCCTCCACATTAAAATATAGTATTATATAAAAATTATAAAATTATTTAAAACAAATGGGCAATATAATTCATTTTCAATCAAAGGGCATCATGATTATTAAATATTTGGCTGAGTTCATAGTGAGATGCACAAGCTAAAATCTAAACGAAGTCTAAATATTCAAGCCATTATTACGATGAAATAACATAATCATGGGTTAAATTTTTAAAATTAATCCATTTAAAGGTCTTAAAAGATATATAAACTTGTATAAAGCTTAGGTCCAACGTTCAAATGGGTGAATATTTGAGCATTTAATCATGGACTAAGACTTCATAAACCTGTAAGCTAGACTTTGATGTTCATAGATGAAAACATAGAATGAAATTGAATAAGTAAAAATACACTAAAAATAAGAATAAATATTCATTTTTATCTTATCATCTAGCAACTACCAATCAAGGAAGATCTCAAGTAGATATACCTAAAACATTCCAAAGAGGTCCTCTAAACCAGGTAAAGCAAAATTTTGACAAAAAAAAAGAGGGTCCTTATTTTTATCTTCAAAATTGGGTGTGTTTGTTCAACTACATAATAAATCATGACTTATATGGGGAAAATGTTTTAATAATTTGAAATCTAGAGAATCTTGTTAAATCACTCTAAAACTTAGACTACAAACCTTCACACCTGGACATAAGTATTAATTGCAAATGATTTTCTTTAGAAAAAATATAAATTTAAAGGCACTAAAGTTATATTCAAAATGTGGCATACTAAGTTTCAATTATATTAAAAGCCATCAATGTGTGAAAGTGATAAATTCCTTTAGAGATCTTGAATTCACATAAACTAATTTAGACCTACTTAGACAACTAAAACTACTAAGAGAAAAGAGATTTGATAATTTAACTTGGGAGAAATGGTATGAGCATTGGTATTCTACCATCTAAACATGTATATCCCTAATAAATATACCTTTGGTCCCATTTAATGCCTTTCTCCACTACTAGCTAATATGGAAAGCCTGTGATGGATATTTCCTGAATCACCCTTTAAAGAAAGACTTTAGATCTTGCATTTTTATTCCTTTTTATTCAAAATTTTCTTATGAAAATATTTTTTGGTTCTATCTATTTAGGTTTAGGGACCAATCCATGGGTAAAATTATAGACTCAAAAAATTATATTACTAATAAATATTCAAATCAAATCAATGTTTATTTTTTTCTTAAGATGTATAATTAAGTGTAACTAATGGCTTTAAATAAGAAAATAAACATTTATAAAATCCAAAAGTTCTATTTAGAATCATAGGCCTCCAAAATTTAGGAGATGGATAAAATAAAAATAAATCAACCTATGTCATTTTTTAAACATAAATTTTCCTTTTCTAAATTTTAAGGCTTAAATAAATTTCATGTTTCCATCAACCATTTGAGAGCCTTTAGATAAAATACACAAGGAAAATAAATTCACATGGTCCAACTCTACACTTAATGATTTTAAGTGGAGGAAATTAGAGAATAATTGTAAAATTGGAAGAAGATCAAATATATTAAATAATTTGATTGTTTCTAAATTTTCTTATTTTTAATCATTTTTCTAAGGGAAGATAAAGGGCACACTCAACCAAAGAAATAAGGTTAATTTGTATTTATGTTTTATAGATTATATTTATTTATGTATTGTTTTAATTTATAAATATTTGTTTTATGTTTAGAGTTTCATCCAAATTTAAATCTAATTAGATCCATGGACCAAAAACTATTTAGTTTCCTTTCATGTACTGTGTGTTTCAATTATGTAAGTGTGTTTAATTTCTTACAAGTATTTTTAATTATACAATTTCAGTTCATGAAAGTATGTTATTACTAAAAAAATATTACATGAATATATTATGTGCCCTATTACATATATCCTTCAGAAACCAATCTTGGTTTGATAGGACATTGAATAAATTAAGTTGACTAAATTAAGATTATCGACAACCCTCATATTTTTTAGCACCATTGTTAGGAATCATTTATCTTGTTAGGGAAATATCAATATTTATTTCTTTGTTAAGACTCATATTAAAATTTCCAAAGGGTTACATTCTATTTATTCGTAAAAGACATAAGTCATCTGGAGTGAGAATGAATGGCTTTTGACATTTGAAAATAAGATAATTGTGATAGGAACTCTTATAATAGACATTAGTTTTTTATTTATGAAGATATTTAGTAAATAATAGTTTTAAGATTCCCCCTCCTCCTCTTCCTATTTCTAGTTTGTAGTAAAATCTCTAGTTAAATTTCTAAAGTACTTTAATTTATTCATAGTTTTAAGCTAGTGAAACATGATATTTATTATATTATATTCTAAAGGGAGACTTACCCCCTCCCCCCATAAACCCTGGCCCCCTCCCTCAAAAAATATGTAAAATAAGTAATAGTTGAAAACATTTTTTAGGGAGATACAACTATGAGTTTTAATATAAGGTAGAAGATAAATGTATATTTGATTAATATATATTAGGAGATTGTAACTCTCAAGTCTATGATACATGAGTTACAATAAATAAAAAATGATTCTTGAAATAATTTTTGTAATATCAGTAAAAGAAGAGAGGGACAACACATTTACTAATCCCACTAGAATTATAGAAGAGGATGTATAGAGAATTAACAACATGCATGACATGAATGATCTTAAGTATGGGAGAAGGGATCAAGATAAAGGTTTCACACCTAAACCTATAGTTATTTTTAATGATCAACCTACAATAACTCTCTATGAGCCTACTGATGAAGGGGTATTAATAACAATTATCTCTCCATATATTGATAAAAAAAGGAATATTATAGATTATAATGAGATTATAATTATAAAATTCATAGAAGGATAAATAATTCAATAGTAAACAACAAAACAAGAATTTGCCATTTTTTATTTTAGAGATAATGGTTAATTTATTATGAAAATAAGGATAACAAAAGGAAGCATTGAAATGTTATTTACTTTTCAAAGAGAACATGGCCCCCAACCCAATAAATTTAGGTATGTATTTTCATTTTTCATATAAATGTAAATATGTTTCTTATAATTATGTATCTCATACTTAGAATAACATACCCTAACTATCTCAACATTTTTAAATTTTTTTATATTAACCTCTCATTCAATTACTATAATACCAAGCCCATTAGCATTAACATTATTTTGGTTGTTAATCTGTGCTCAAAGTCTTAGTAATCACCTCTCAATTTTGGAAGATTTTTGCTTCTATAATGGAAAAGTCTCCACTTGCATAACATAAGAGATTACAATATATAGTAGCCAAGAAAGGCTTGGTGCTTTGTTCCATAGAATGGCCAATGTTGCACTCAATGCTTTGAATGCATTTTTAGTTTAGTTAAAGATGGCCATGTTATAATAAGATAACTACCTTAACTGTGGCGTGTTAATTCATCTCAAATGTCTTCTCCTAGGCCTAAGTCATTTGGTCTATCACCTGATGTCTGCACAACTGTCCACCTCACCTTTAGTCCAAGGCAGACAAATAGGTTGTGCCTTCAATGTTTGTAAGACAAAATATTTGCTTGGTGGACTATTCCACCTACTAGAATAACTTCTATATAAATATTTCTATCTTTTCCCTCTTTGTCTCTTCTTGGTTTTTGTCTTTTCCTGGTATTTGAGCTCTTGGGGCTGAATTCCTAGCTTTGCTAGCTCTTTCAGCTCTCTCTCTTCATGGTTCTTCCTTTTGGCATTTTGGCATTTTGAATTTAGGTCTAAATTTAAGCCTTCCAATATCAATGGCTATTTCATTGCCATGAATTTTTTGGTTTTAGGGACGTTACTAGTTGAACACCAACAACTAGTTTATTACCCTAAATTTGATGGCTTTGGGAACGTCACCAGATGTCTAGATCCCAACAACTAGTTCATGGTGCTTAATCTTGACATCTTTAGGCCCATCACCCTCCTTGTCAATTCCTTCATCTTTTTTATTTTATCCTTCTTGAAGGGGACTTACCATTTAGGGTCTTGAAAAAGGTCCATTTTGCTCAGTGAGAGCCCCCTGTAAGGGTATCTGCCCTTCAGGGTTCTTTGGGTGGCCTTTAGGGTCCTTTGTCTTTAATTCCTTTGGATAAAATGTTTAAAGTAATTCCTTTAGACATTTTTTTTGAAGGAAATGTTCCATTGCCTTAGCCATTTTTGCCACAGAAAATCTTTTGAAAGGAATTCCTTTACTCCATTCAGCCTTTGAAATAGTCCATTTTGCTCATCGCCTACCCTCCATAAGGATTGTTTGATCTCCAAGATTGCCTTTTGGAAAAGTTTCAAGGGTTATTTTGGCTCCTAAGTTCCCTCCACAAGGGCACTTGGTCTTGGTTCACTACCTTTTTCAAGGGAACTTGGTCTCTTTGCTTTGGGGCACTCTTTTAAATCGACCGATTGAACAGACTGATTGAACCAACTTTGGTTCAATAGTTTAATGGTTTAATCTTGTGTTCAATTGAATACTTGAACGAAATATATTAAACTAACCACTTATTGAACCTTTTAACCATTTTGGTTCAAAGTTCAATGGTTCAATGGTTCAAGCCTTCTTCTTTTCACTAAGTCTTTTGAAGCCGTTGAACTTGCTGAAGTGTTGAACTTTGAACTTTTGTTGAAGTGCTTAAATATTTAAGCTTGTCGACATCATTAAACCTTCGAACCCATTGAACCTTTGAACCTTTTGGAAGTAAGGTTTAATGGTTCAATGGTTCAATCCTTTGTTTGAATCTTGTCGATGAACCTTTTGGTTGAACCAACCTTGAAATTGCCTAAGTGTTGAGAGCTTATTTCTTTCCTATAGAGTCCATTGAAATAAACTTGTAGAGTCTATATAAACTAGTCTGTAGCAAGGATCTCATAGAAACCCCTCCTGTAGAGTCCGTAGAAATCAACCTATGAAGTCCATAGAATTGAGTCCATAGAAATGAGTCTATAGAGCTTAGCCTGTAGAGTCTTTAGTTTTCTCTAAGTCTTTTGAGCCTTGAAAGAGTCTATAGAATCCAACTTGTGGAGTCCATAGAAACATATCTACAGATTTCATAGAAATAAGCCTAGAGAGTCCATAGAAATAAGCCTATAGAGTCCATATAAATAAGCCTACAAAGTCCGTAGAAATGAGCCTGCAGAGTCTGTTAGCTGAAAAAGCTTGAATAATGAAGAATTTGAATACCCAGAACAATTTTTGAGAAGGGAAGAGATAAATTTTTGGCTTGTAGGACCAAAAATAGTTCATGTTTCATCCCAAAAAGGAGTAACATATTTTGGGAACAACATTATACACACCTAGGTACACATTCCTTTCTTTTAAACTAGGAATTTCATTACTATATTAAAGGGGTGAAAATGTAGACATTATTTTTGAATTATATAACACCTTAGTCTTGTACACTTGAAAAACTCAAACCTTGGTTATTATACTTAAATTTATACCTTTCTTACTTTATATATACTTTCATATACTCTATCTTGTGCCCCTTAGCCTATATTTTAGTCCAACCAATCTTATATTTATGACTCAAACCTTCTTTCTTGTCCAGAATGATAAGACCTACTTAACTTCCACTTCTACAAGTTTTGATTATGTACTTACTTTATTCCTCCCTTAAACTAATGTCCAATATGGCACTAATTTCAACACTAATGTCTTAACCCAACACCAATTTCCAATGCCCTAAATTCATCTAATTTGAAAATTAAACATATCCTAATGATTGACCTAAGAGTTTTAATTCAAGTTATTTCTCTAAATAAATTGATATATGTAAAAGATGGACCCTCATTAATTCCTCACCTATAAAACCTAAAAAAGACCAAAAGAAACCAATGCAACTTATCAAAATCATTAAATGAATTAAAACTTCCTTATTACCATATTAGTCATATAAAAAACACATCTATAGGTATGAAGTACTAAAGGATCAACCCAAGAGATATATTTTCTAGGTTACAAGCTATGTCACTATTGTACTTACTTATCACATATTACATGATTCACACACAATCCAACACATAGGAGAGAATTACATCAGTCTAAGGCTCTCTTTGAAGTATTTTCTATGTAGGCAACACTCACTAACAAATGAGTCTTTGTGGTTAACTTGACACCATGTGACCACTAACCTATTTTTCCCCAAGGTCACTAAGAAGATGGAAAAGAAGGGTTTTTTAAATTAATGATGAGTAATAGTCCATGACCCAAATATTATGCACCAGAGTGAATACGAATACAAACCCAAAAGCATCCATCTAGGTGGATACTTTTCTATAAGGTATTCCATATAGGAAACTTGTGTTGAGTTTAGATAGTAGCATCGATACAACCATCCCAAGCTAAAATTAATGTACTTAGCTCTAAAAGCATCCAAATAAGAGTCTAATGACTATTCTTGAATCATATTCTAATATAATTACTTCTTATTTCAGACCTGAAACTACATTATCATTAGAATAACCTAAGTACATTACTTCTTTGTTATTTCTATATATAGCATATTTTTACTTACTCTTTTTAACATAAATCAACTTAAGAAATTCAATGTATGTTTATATCTAGGTTTATCAACCAACTAGCCTACTTTAGATATGATTATCACCTTATGCTTATTAATTTTTTTGTACACCTGTAATGAGTATCTAGGTAACCTCAACCTAGAACACAAACATTTTAGGGTTAAATAATATGTCATGTGAAGGTGTTAAATATTATAAGGATAAGCACAAGAGGAATTAGCTAATTCATAATTTATTCAAGGAAAGGGAGAGGATTAATGAGACAAAGTATGGTTTCCTTGACATGGTTCTACTTCACCCATATGAGGAGGTTTGTCTCTAGATTATGAAAAACATAATGCTTGAAGGTAAGCATCAAATATTATACTCACATTAATTTTTGTTATTAAATAATTTTAGACATATAAAATCCATTATCATCTTGTTCTACCTCTTAAGGTCCCATGAAATATTAGTTAGATAATATTGGTGGTATTATGCTTCAAGTTCTTATCTTTATAATAATCCAAGCAGCTTGAAATTCCATTGACCTATTTTTTAGGAACACTAAGGATTAGGAAGAATGGAAAAATACTTATATCCCCCATGGGATAATGAAGAAAATATTATGGATGTTTTTGGTGATAAAGATAAAACATTGGATTAGGCCATAATAAATTTGAATAAGCCTAAGGGGAAGGTTAATACTAATGAGGGTAGGAAATAGTAGCTCCTAGAATATGTGTGAGGGTCTAATAAGATATATGATCCGATGAAGGAAAAGGATGTGTAATTTATTTCAATGAGTACTCTAAATTTGACAAATGATTATATCCCTAATCAGAATGTGACTAAGCACCCTCCCATTGGTATTAATCACAAGATTGAGTCCATCAATGCAAGTTTGAAAAATCTTGTGGTGTTGACTAGTAAACATATGGAGTTGATGAAGGAGTTGGTTTCTAAATCTAGGAATATTATAGAGGAGATCCTATACTTTCTAGAGGATATCTTCAAGGATTTAAATAGTGTTGAAATTAGTTATAATAAGTTAAAGGTGGGTCAGGGATAGACTAAAGAGGTTGGGAAAAAGGGTAAAAATAACTTGGAATAAAGTAAAAATATTGGGAAGGAATAGTCTAAGAAAATAATTAGTGAAGATAATAGTGATGGACTAAGAAAAATAACTATAGTTAACAATAAGAGTAATGAAGTGAAGGAGAATAAGAAAAAAATATAAACCATAACCACTATGATCCATGAACATAAGGATGATATGGTGTCTCCCAATGAGTTGAAAGACTCATCTAAATAGCTATATTGGATTGTTTTTCCTTTAGTATTTTTTAAACATTGTGTGAAAGTATGTTAAAGTTTCATTGAGGTTTATGGCATTTTTATCTGCATATAGGATATAGGTTTGTTGTTAATCTCATTTGATCTAGAGATTCACTATTTTATACTATTTATTTGTAAAGGTTTTGGGATCCTGTAAAAACCCACACTTTTACCCTTACCTAAAAAAAACCAAACTTATTGTAGTGAAAAAATTCATATGTTTATATGAATCAAATTGTAGACACTAAATCTGAATTATATAGCACCTTAGTCTTCTATACTTGACAAGTTCTTATCATGGTTGTATCCTTCAGTTCCTAGATTTTCCCACTATCAAAAGGTTCTCATCTGATATCTCTTATGCTTATTAATTTTCTCTTAGACCATATGTTATTATGATGACTAGGACTTCTATCCTAATCAAATTTATATAAACCTACTTATTATCATCCTCTATAAGTTTTGGACCTGTACCTATTTTCCAACTTCCCAGACACTTGCATCCTAGCTAGACACATATACCAATTCTAGTTTCCTATGCCAAACTAAGTGTCCAGTGCCCTAAAGTCATCAAATTTTCAAATGAAATGTATCCTAGGAAGGCACAAGTTATTTGATGTGAGATATTTTCCAAAGGGGATTGATGTGTATGCAATATCAATCCTCATTCATACCTCACCTAGAATAGACCTAACAACTCACAAGTTAATTTATGAAAAACATTAATTCAATAATTAAAGTGAGTAAATATTCCCTATTATTTCTTATTTAAACATAAATCATAATTAAAACCCATCTATATGGCTAAAATGTGAAAGGAACTTTTCATGAGCCATATCTTCCAAGTTACAATCTAGTCACTCTATGTACTTGTTTATCACACATTTCATCCTTATGCATAAAGTAGACAACACATAGGGGATAACTACATAATTTTTAGGCCCTTTTTGGATTATTAGATATGTATGTAATACCCATTAATAGAGGGGTGTTTGGTTTAAATTAAAAATGTGTGTTCACTAACCCATTTTTTTATTATCACTCTAAGGGTGAGGAATCTAGGGTTTGATTATTTAACAATGAAACACATGTCCATGAGATATAAACACAATAGAGAAAAAGGTGATGGAAAATCTATAAAGTTTGAGGTGGTTTCATATAGATCAAATGACTGCTCCATAATAAACAATTATGACCAACTCAAACCCTAATATCAACATAACTATCCAAATATAATGCAAGTGTTTGGGGACATAGAGTGTAGATTTATAGAATCTGGTGACTATTATAAAACTTAGTTTTTTTTAAATAACATCCCCATTTTCCATAGAGGGAAATGGGGACCCAATTTTTTTCTAAACATGATCTTAATATGGAGTCATTTTCATATGTTTATACAAAATTTGGAAAATCTAGGGCATTTCACTTTTTTGGCAAGATGGTATTGACATTATGTTTATGAGACTAACTTATGTATTGTATATTAACTCTTTGGGTTTAAGGTCTTTAGGCTAATTATTTCATACCTCATGAAAATTATCTTTTCAAATGTTATGTTTCAAGAATTTCAGCCCTATTTTCTTTCAATCTTATTGTTTAGGAAGCCTTTTTTGTTTGAGAAATTATTGTAGACATTTAGTTTGAAATAATTCTCAAAGGATTTCAGCCTATAGACTCTTTGCCTTACATAATTTTAGACCACATACACTTTCTTCAAAAAAATTCCCTGATGGATTATCCCTTTGACCTTATCCAAAATTACCCTTCAGAACTTTTGGAAATGACCCTTAGCCATACGAAAGTACCCTTTGAGAAGTTCAAAATTTTATTTAGCCTCTATGAAGTAGAGCCTTTAGGCAAACTTTTGCCCTGAATTAGACCTTTTGAATAATTTCCACCTACCCTTTGGAACCCTTCAAACTAGCCCTTTGGCCTTTCCCTAATTGACCATTTACCCCTTCTCAACCACTTATTTTGGGGCACATCCCTTTCAGATTTTGTGTGATAAACCCTTTATAAATTTTGTTCTAAACTAATTAACCTATGGAATTTATCCTTCAGGATATTTATTTTAACCTCTTTTCCTTAAAAAAGCTCCCTTTGGCCTTTGTGTATGGACCCCTTTTTTTCCATAGACATACACTTTAGGACTTTCCTCCCAAACCATTTTTCCCTTAGCCAATTCCTTTAGACATTTTATTCAATAAAATTATACCCTTCAAGACTTTAGAAATGCCCCTTAGCCATATGGAAGTACCCTTCAAGAAGACCCAAAGTTCCATTTAGCATTTTCATAGTAGACCCTTTGGGACTTTTGTCATGGACAAAATGCCCTATGAATTGGACCCTTCAGATCAAAAGTACCCTTTGGGTAAATATAAATTTCCCTCCAATCCTTTGAAAAAGACATTTAAAAGAATTGCTTTGGGACATTTTCCCAAATGAATCCTTTAGATAAATTATTTTGGACATTTTATCTAAAACAAATTCACCAAAATAATTAGTCTGCAATCATAGGCCCAAAAGCATTTTTTGATGTACACCCTAAAGCAATTTATTATTTGGAATATTACTAAATCTCATCATACTTAGCTAATATAACAAAAAAAAAATCCTACTAATATTTTAAACACCCCCTAACAACCTAAGATAAAAAATTTGAATTATACATGAAATGAAATTCCAAAATAAACATCATACATTTATGTCTCATGAACTAGTATTCAATGCAAGATTATTTATAGGTGATCTATTGTGATTTAAATATATCATATACATTTGAGATAACTTGTATTTGAAGTATTTTGATATCTTGTAGTAATGAAGATCCCTAGTTTTTACTCTGATAGTATAAAATGAACAATAATCGAGTTAGAAACAAGTTATTTACATCAGTATACAGGTATATATATCATGTAGCACATTGAGTAAGAGAGAAGCATGAAGCATACAACTATAAAATCTACATCCAAAACATTCTAAGGTACCAATCTTCCATCTCCATACTCAATCAAAGATTCAACAAAATTTATCGATCAAAGATTCAACAAAATTTATCGATATAGTCTTCAATGCCACCATGCTCAGAGATAAATACATGAATTACTCAAAATTGTGGGATGTTATTGATTCAATGGATATATTTTCATTAGAGGATGATATGACATTGGTAGACAAATTATTTTTGAAGGAATTATTGTCTTACCAGTTTCAAAGGTTGTATTTTACTGATGCAAAGATAGAAGTGATGCACTACATAGACCTCTTGAGGGACTTATTCTTCATCAAAAAAATATCATAGGATGTGTTTATACATCACTCTAACAAAAACACAGTGATTTCTTGCATCTTGGGGCTAGATTTTTAGAGATATTTGTCATTGAGCATCCATAGCATCTATTTTGATAAGCACACATTAGTGTCATTCAATGTAGAGACCTGGATGGAGAAGGTGTTATCATCATGGCTCCTCCCAAACCAAACTATCACATAGAAAGGTAATAAGGAAAGTGGGGCCATCCCAATTGATAAGTTTAGGATGGTGATTCGCATTAACATGGTACTCCTCAATAGATTATATAACATGATTAACATCCACTTTGTTAATTTGGATTGGGTACCATTTTTATATATAATGCTCACATATGATACCATTTATGCCCTCGATAAGATCATAAGCTTATGGCTAAGGGAGAAAATTATCCATAAAGATAGGCATCTTACACCTACTAGAGATTTATTCGTGATGTCATATCTATTGGATGTAGATATGGGAACATGTTATAGAGACTTTGGTGCATTTTGGTCTCTAACCATAGGCTACGAGAAGAATATGATTTGTGATCACTATTAGTTTATGCACATTTATTGCTATACTATGCACATGATGAGAATATTAGAGGATGTTTATCCTCAAATTTGATAGGCTATTCATAGCTCACCTATGCCTTGGATTAGGCATAATATAGTGAAGAACCTAGTTAGGAAAGGAGATTACTTCCTCTACCTATATTTCACTGTCATCATGGTATGGGGGAATAAGGTTGGCCCCTATGTTTTCCAATGTTTATTCCAAATAAGTTAGCTAAATAGGAGATTGCCTTCCATTATGAAAGAGTATTGAAGAAAATTTTGAAAAAGAAAATAAATGCTTATATTTTAGTAATCTAATTACCATTGGAAAGATGACATACATAATGAGAAATAATCTTGGAGACATAGGTGGAAAATGTAGGAGATATCCTTTCCTTGCACTTCCACATAAAGATGGAGATTCATATGGGTGGATCCAAAAACACATCCATGGATTCAAAATTCCATATAGTCATGAGCCCTATGACTATGATTTATTATTTTTGAATGCTAAGTCAGATGAGGAGGTGCTGGAATGAGCACAAATTTCTAGATTATAGGAAGATCATTTGAGGATGATCCAAGGTGAGCTTTCTATTTCCACTAGGGAGTTAGATAGTAGGAAGACATTATTTAAAGGTTGGAAACATTCAAATTTCTAGAGAGGTGAATCCTTAGAGAAATCAAAGGATTAGGCTACCTCCTCCTCCTAGGTAATCCATCTAAAGTTGAAATTAAAAGTAGTGAAGAAGGATATTGGGCTACCTGAGCCTAGTATAACTAAGGGAGCCTAGGAAAGAGATCCCATTAGTCTTGACTCTCATGAAGAAGGTTGAATAAAAGAGGAGCATACTTCAATTTCTAACCAAGTGTCAATTATTACATCTATTGGGGTAGTAATTCCTAGAACATCATCACCACTAGACTCCCCCACTCAAAAAAGGGCCACTTTGGTTTACAAAATAAAGTAGAGGCATCATAGGGCTTGTCCATTCAGCCTCCATGTTCAGAACTAGCTAGGGGAGACATGGTTATTATTAAATAAATTAAATATGATTATAATGAGGAATCCAAGCTAGAAATAACTAAGGATATGAGCCTCCAAGTAGAGATGGTGGATCTCTCTCTTCAAGGTACCTAATATTTTTCTATTTTTACTTTGTCTTCTATACACATTTTTGACCAAGCTACCTCTATGGAAGTCCCCACATCCATTCCTTCCACCTCCACTACTATTGTTTTTCCTTCAATCCCATTCACTACGCCAATCCATTTTATTCCTACTAGCACCTCCATAAGTAGAGACCTCAAGAAAAAGGTGTCTAGTAAGGTGAAGATAGCTTTGGCCACCTCCCAACTCCACATTCAATCCACCCAAATCACCCTTCCACTTCCAAATACCTCTTCCTTAGAGGAGACCACTATTACAACCACTAGTAGGGGGAGGAAGACCAAGCCTCAAATGGTCATAGTCCATCCACTCCATTAGTTTGGAGGAGTGGATTGGTATAAAATCATATGGCCTTCCCTCTAGATGTCCCCACCAAGGCCTCTAGGAAGTATAATAAGTCCTAAGAGGAAACAAAGGAAGAGGTTGTTACCATAACCTTTGATTCATCTCAACTCTATATTCCTCCCTAAGTAGTAGATTTGAGGAGTAAAGTTTCTTAACTACCAAATTTTAAGATCATATAACTCCCATCTATTTCTAGATTATTTGATACTCCAACTGATAGCATCCAAATGGTTAGGAAGATAAAATTAGAAGATGATAAGGGAACCCAAATCATATTTAAGGAGAGGTAAGAGGTATTATCCATTACAAAAAGGTAGAATAGATAGCCAGGGTAACCCTTGTATGAAGAAAATCTAGTAGACCTACCTCATGCACATAAGGATGTTATATTTGCCATCCATGAGGGAAAAGAGATGGCTCGGTAGGAGCTATAAGTAGAGGTGAAATTTATAGATAAGGAAGTGGAGTAACTTAAATAAAAGGACAAAATAGTGCACATCCTAATTGGTATTGAAGGTAAAGTCTAGGAGGTAGCTTCAAGATGTTATAATGCAAAAGAAGCTCTAGATTTTTTGAGGGTTGAGATGGCCCCTCATGTGAGCCAAGATAATATATTGTACAACCCTCTAAGAGATGATAGTGCCAAACTAAATATGTTAGTGGTATACATAGGAAAATTGCTCTATAGTCATCTTGACTTAATGACTATGTTGAAGGCATCCAATTATTTAAACCTAGCAGTCATTAGGTAGGAAGAAGAAAAATATTCGTTATATGGCATTGGGGATTTAGTCCCCAAATACTAGGCACATGAGGCTTAGATCATTTATATTTTACATGAGCTAAAGTTATCAAAGGTGAAAGACTCCACTGGTAAGATGATTAGTAGGCTCAATTTCGACAAGCTTATTTATAAGGTAGATGATGAATTTAAGTAGAGCTTGCAAGTTTTGTCAATCAAAGAAATTGAATCAAAGTTGAACAAGGCTCCAAAGAAGGTAAATAAAGTTGAGATATTTAGGAATAAGTTTCAAATAACTAAGGATGAGCATGCCAAGCTCCTTGGATAGACAAAGAGAATTCATTAGACTTCATTGCTAAATTTGGATATCATACAAAAGTATCATTGAGTATCCCGTAAAGTCTATGAAGATAACAAGGCAAAGAAAAAGTAATATTCTAGTGGTGAAACTATAGCTTCAGCGACCAAGTCAAATTCCACTCCAACCAAAGTGCATGTAGCATTTCAAAGGAGCAATCCTTTATAGGATGTCTTATACATGTAAAATTTTTTAATGGTCTATGTATTTATATTTTTATCAGATAATTATAAGGAATTGACTTTGTATTTTGTGTGCATGCACACTATATTACTTTGAAAACTCAATTTATTTATTTTTATCTCCTAGTTACCTCTTAGATGGTTTTTAGAACTACATGTTCTAACTGACACTTGTAACCACTTGTACAAACTTAGAGGATGAGGTGAACCCTTCCCCAAGTCTATACATATAATTATAACCCCACTCAATTTTAAGAGTCATAAAATTTTGGAATATAGAGCAACAAATAGTTTTTGATCATCAATAAAGTTTCCTAAGTATTTTCTTTCCAATTTTGTGTAATTGATTGTTATTCCTATGGTTGTATGATTCAATAAATCTTTAGTGTGTTATAGCTACGAGTAGATTCTTGATTACTTGATTTATATACTAATATGAAGATGTGAAATATCTATTAAAAGATAAGTAAATATATCAATAAAGTTAGTCAAGTTAATTGAATCATATATTGGAATGTGTATTTATGCTTTCTTAGGTGTAGTTTTTTGTGTGTGTGTAATACCTACCTCAGATAATTGACTTACCCAAGCCATAATCTCTTGATCAAGGGTGTACAAAAACTACCTTAAAAGGAGCAACTTTTATCTGACATGTGTGAAATTCTTACATCTCTATTCCTTTAGACTTCTTAGCCATGTCTAAATACATGTGTGTTATTGCTACTAGTAACAAAAATAGATTTGAAAAAGCATAGGTCTATTCAAAAACTAACCAGGTGAGTAATTCTCAAGAACCATAGAGTCTTATTATTTGACCTACCTTATCTTCCTTTTTGAGTTTGTTATTGAGATCTACCCACTTTATATTAGACACCAGCCACCCATCCAACTCACATAATAATTCACTCTATTAAAAGGCCACACCTCTATCCAAAAAACCTTATTAACAACTTTCATGTTCTACCCCTATTCCATCAATAGGTTGAGATATACCACATACATACAACTCATATCCTAGAGTAGAGTTTACATCCATATATATCTTTAAATGTTAGAGGCTACCTCATTCAACTATAGTGTGCATAAAGCCCACATCAATAGTATTCCACTTACACTAGAAGTAAGGCCCTAAATTCCCTCCCAATAATAGAGTTTAGTACTTACATAGAGTTACAATGGAGACACCCAAGAGAGTGACTAGATCCAATTCCTAGGATTTTTTATTAGCATCACCCTTGACAAGTCATAAGAGACCTAAAACTATGCCAGTAGCTCCAGTTTAGAATAATCCACCTCCACTAGGGCACCCTTTACCTGCAAGGAACCCTTTGCTTATTAATCAACCAATGGCTTAAAAAAAGCCCTAGTTAGTTGGATATTCCATTTCCATCTTGTGGAATGTGCATGATTTACCCTAATATCCTAAAAAAATAGCTACCATCCTTTTCTCCTTTAGGACCAAGGACTGTAGAAGAGCATATATAATTTGTTAAAGCTACTTTAAGGTTAGTGAATGTATTTGATGAATATGTTGCATGATAGTTATTCCCTTTACTTTAATGGATGCTTCTTATGATTTTTATTTAAATCTAATGAAAAAATACATCACCAATTGGGAGGAATGTCAAATGGCTTTTTTGTGCAGTTTGGAAAAGTCACCAATCCTAGATTGGTATATCAACACTTCACTAGTATGAAGAGGGAGCTTAATGAGCCCATTAATGCTTTTAATATAAGGTGGTATAAGATGTAAAATTGGTTGACCATAAGGTATAAAACATAACTGACATTATCACTAGAGATGTATAAAAACACATTAGATCCCATCATCACTATGTTCCTAAGAAGAGCACCTACTACCAATACATTGATGTTAGCATTAAAAGAAGCCATTATCATTGATAGAAGTCTTAACCCATAGACACATAGGGAACCTAACATCAACAATGTATCCCCAACACTCAATCTAATACCATAAGTGAAGCAAAACATTCTTACATACAATCAAAATCAACTATACATGTTACCTCCATTGACACAGATGATGTAGCTAAATTTTGGCTATTGAAATAATCATGTGATAGGCAATAGTTACCAGTAGAACTAGCATGCGGTTTTACTTCTTAAAAATATTATATAAGGTGTGGATTCCATAAGAGCTAAATTGTATTCTATTCAAAAGATGGTCCAAAAGTTGAGTAACAATTTTATATATGTGCAATGAAAAATGGGCAATGCCAATACCTTAACTAAAAACTAGAACACTAGGTTTCAAAGATATAATAGGACATTTAATAATCCTACAAATAATATGGATCAACTTTGAAATATCGTAGAAATCAACATCATTGAAACAACTCTCCGTAATTAGTGTAGGATACATAAAATACCCCAACATGGAGAGCTTGATTGCATTTCATTCTTTATAACATTTGAGATATTTTAGAGGGAAGTAATGGGTAGGATAAAATGAATAACCCACTATAATATAATTAGGAACCCATATCTTCTAACATAACCATGTTCATTAAGACTCACAAATTTCCCTTCTTAGGAGAAGATGAAAATGAACCAAAAGACAATATAGACAAAGTTCATACTTTCTAGTAGTTTTAGAGAGGTATGCACAACTTAAGGAACAAAAAATCACATACCACCTTGACTCCTCCAAATACCATGGTGATTTATTCAAATCCTAAAGTGGACAACAATCTACCCCCTCTAAAAGGGAATGATCAACTACCAAACAAATAAGAATGAAATAAAGGAGGATATAATATTTTGGAAGATATGAAGAAGATTAAGGTAAATATAAATCTCCATGAGTTAGCCTAAATCACTAAGAAAAAGGAACCATTATGAAAATCCATTATTGGAAAGGCCCTTATGCAAAGAACTAGAGTGGCTATAGATTAAGTAAAGGTTGTTCAAGCCAATATAATTTATAAGAGTAAGCCTAAAGTACCACCATTCTTGTTGACCATTAGAGTATTTGGTAAGAATGTTAATAACTATTTGGTTGATTCTAGATCATCTACAATAATTATCCCTACTTCTATATGTAAAAATCTTGGTCTAACTCCCAACCCTTCAAAGAGATTAGTATCTCAATTTGACCAAATGGTAGTACCAATAGTAGGAGAATTGAATAATGTATGCATTTAAGTAGCATTAGAACTGAGAGTCTAGATGACTATCGATATCTTGGTAGTGGACATACCATAAGGCTATGGATTATTGTTGAGGAGAGACTAGTCCAAAATTCTTAATGGGTATCTTTCCATATACTTCTCACATATATGGCAGCCATATGCAGACACTAAAAATTGTACACATTTATTTTTCAATGACTAAATGCCTTAGGACTCCATAAATACCCCATAAACCTTATTAACCCTTAAAAAACCCCTCTTAACCCAACTAAATCACTATTTTTCTAATCACATAATATTATTCAAAAATACTATTTGAAATTACTATTCAAAAGTACTATTCATTATCAGTATTCACTATGGGACCCACTATCACTATTCATGATGAAATGGTGAGTGGTATGGAATGTGACATGATATGTGAAATGTCAAGTGATATGGAAGGTGATTTGGGAGGTGATATGGCAAGTGACATTATTTAGAAGTGGTGTGGCTTGATGTGGGACATCATACCCTACCTGGGGCCCTTCCCAAAGTGCTTGATGACCTCATTTAAGAATCACAAGGGCTCCCCCTTGAAATATGGTGAATTTACCTTTAAGATACCATTAGTTAACATGTATTTTACATGAAATTAACCTCCAAAATAAGATAACTACCTATTTAATACAAAGGGCACCCATTTTTGACTTCTTAACCAAAATGGGACACTCACCAACCCAAATGGAAATCCCCACCCACCTTATTTTTAATAATTCATCCACAACATATAAAATGGCACCATACCTCTATTATTCCTCTTTTGGCATGACTCCTTACAACATATGCTATAAATCCCCCTACTTTTCTTCACCTAGGGTTAGATTAGAAAGTGGCAAATAAGTATTATTTGTTATTAACATTTAATTACAAGTTTTTAGAGGATGTTATCCACTTGAAAAGGAGGTCATACTCATCTTGGAGGAGAAAATATTCAAAGCATAGAAGCTCTACCAAAATCACTCTATGATTTCATCAACAATATCATCAATAACACCATCATTGACAAACATCTCAAAGGTTATTCCTTCCTAGCCAAAGAGGAGTATCTACCATTGTCTAGATCATGTGTGCATTTTATACTAGGTTCTCATAACCATTACCCTTATCAATAGTTTTTTTAATTTTCATATTTATAAAAAATTAGAAAATAGACACAAACATTTTGGCATGCTCGGTGGGACCTAGTTCCCTTTCTTCCTTAATTTTTTGCTCAATTAACCATTGATAGTCATTGATTGCTTGCTGATTTTATTTCATTTAGTAACTTAGGAGGCAAATTAATCTTATCGTAGCATTCACACTTGTTATCACACATAAAACCATACCCAAAAATAATTTACACATGAAAACAATACTTGAGATAAAGACCAACTAGGATTTCATCACTTGGAAACAACCTTACCCCCTCTTGGTTATCCCACTTATATTTCACCACCAAGGGGAGAACCAAATAAACTCTTTGGTTGATTATAAACTCTAGACTTGATATATATTTCTAAGCACCTACACTGGCTATAGGATCATGAAGTGAGGGGAGTAATCCCCAAACACCAAGACACATACTAAAGTTCAACATTGATCTTATTTTTGAGAACCTAAAAAACCTAAAACTATCCATAGACTTCCACTTTAGTACCCATTTTTCAAGCCAACCTCCCTTAACACACTCTTTAAGGCATAAGCCAAAAGTGATTTAAAAGTAATCCTATGGATAGAAAACACTTCTTAGTGTATGTATTGATTGCTTTGAAATTTTTGGTTTTGCTCTTTGTTTGAGGTGTGAGTGTCATAATAACATTCCCTATTTTCTCACATGGTTTCAACTAGACAACAAGTGAGAAATCAAAACCAACCACCACCTTCTTCTTCATCTATAGATTATACCTCAAATGTTGACAATTCTCCTCATGCTTCACCTCACCATTCTCCTCCACCACATTCTCCTTCCAAAATCCTAATCATATCTAGAGGAGATTCAAACTTTAATGCCTTCCTTAAAAATAATTTGATGGCTTTGCAACATTACCTCACCATACCCCACTTACTTTGATTCCATCTTCTAATCTTTCTCTTAGCATGCCATCTCACCTTATGGTAGGTACCACTTCAACCTATCCATTGACCCAAGCCTCTTCCAACACCCCATCTACCCAACCTTAAACCAATCTTCCACCCCCAACCAAACACCTCCTATCACACCCCCATGTGGGTTTAACCTTTCCATTTGTTACCTATACCCCATCCACTAATGCATTATCTTCCATTTCAACTTCTTTCTTTCCTTTAGTTGTAACCAATCCCTTAGTGATAGTCCCACTTCAAAGCCTAGTGCTCTATATACCTCAAAACCTTCCCCCAATCAACACTAGAGTAATTACCCAACCTCAACTTTCCCAACTTCCTCCTATGTCAACCATACCAATCACATAGTTTTCTCAACAAGTACCTATGACAACTTACCAATATGTCCCTCACCCATAAGGGTATATGCCTTCTTCCACCCAATCTTTCATACCAACTAGTTATTATGTGTCACCATATCAACCTCTTGGCACCACTTATCAATATGTGGCTTCTTCAACACCATTTATTTCCTATTCATACATTGCCATCACCCAACCCTAAAAAAAAGTACCTCTTAATTATATGGCTTCCTAGCCTCAACTTGATCTAATCAAAATTCTAATGGACAAAATTACTAGTTTGGAGTCATCCATCGCCACCTCAACTAATCTTTTATCTTATGACCAAATTTGTAATGAGCCTATCCATCCATCAATGACCATTCACGCTTACCCTCATCAGTGGGAATTGCCCAAATTTTATAAATCGCAAGGTAAAGAGGATCCTCAATAGCACATAAGAGCTTTTCATCATGCTTATTACTTGATCACTTATGATGATTCTCTCCTCCTCTAGACCTTTCCCATGTCATTATTTGGAGCCACCCTTGACTCGTATAGTTACCTTCCAACTTATTCTATCTTTTCTTTCTCTCAATTGGCACAAACCTATTATAACACTTTTTAGTAAACATATCTAAGAAGTTTTCCATTACTAACCTATACTCCATCAAAAATTTTAAGAGAAATCTATTATTGATTTCATTCCCAAATGGAGGGGCCTCATCAATCAACTTACCTTCCCATTATGCCAACCCAAATTGATTGAATTATTCTCTCAGTGGTGTGTCAAGAATATTTCTCCAACTATTCAATTCCAAACCTTTAGGACCTTTGATGAAGCATTCACTATGGCCCATAAATTGGAAAACTATGCTATTGATGAAGGGAAGCTAAATCTTCAAATTAAAAACTCTATTTTCAAATCCACTAACTCATCCACCAATAAAACCACAAACCCAACCAATTCTAAAGCAAAAGAATCAACACATTTAGTTTTTCTCAAAACTTTTCCCCCTCCAATTGTAAACCAAATACCTCAACCCATAAATCCTTACAATCACAAAAATTGTACCCAAAATTGGGCTCCTTCAAAACCATTTACCCCAATTGGGGAGTCTTATGCATCAATCTTGCAAAATTTACTTAAAGCCAATCTAATCCAACTTCCACCCATCAATCCCCCTCAACAATTACATACTTCTCACCCCCTTCTTGGGTGGTACAATGAGAATGATTATTGTGATTATCATTGGGTTGTTAGACATGATACTGATAGATGCAATACATTTAAGAACATTGTCCAAGACCTAATTGATAAAGGCAAGCTTGTGTTTGATAACCCAAATGCTCCTTCAAACCAATCTCTAGATATTTTCCAAAAACCATTCCCAAATCATCCACCTTCAACCCAACACCATGAAAACCAACCCAAATACTCCAACTCACATGAGGCACATATAGATAATGTCATCAGTATAGTGCCCGTTATTGAAAAAGTCATCACCTCTATCACCCAAATAGTGGAAAATAATCCACCATCACCTATTTCTCCAGGTGCCCAAATGGATGAAGTAGCTACCCTTTCCACTTCTTTAGATGAAACCATATTTACATCCACCTATCCTATGGTGGAAATACCCAAGGAGATAACCATTCCATTCTCCATTTCATCCACCCCTCTAATCCAAGTAGAAACAAAACCTACTTATTTGGATAACCAAACCCAAGAAGAAACAATGAATGCTCTTCCATCTAAAATCATTACCCCCACCAATCTTATTATAGAACCATCTATGCATCCCTTAGAAACTATTGTTAGAGAAACCTTACCCTCATCTGCTCAATAATCACCTTCAAAACCTTCCACCAAAGATAGTAACATTGAAATTGTTCCTTCTTCCTCAAAGGGCTTGCTCTTTAAAACCAATAATCAAAGAAAAAGACTCATTTATAAAACTTTTTCTTGGCTTGTTCAAAGTTTTGAATTTACCTCCCAACCTAACTTTGATAGATCCAACTTTTGACATCAAATTAGACTCCTCTATCGAATCAAATTTCAACCCTCCACCTCACTTGAGTCTATCCTTAAGCCTATTGCTATAACTCCACCAACTACCCCTCTTAAGATCATCAGTGAACCATCTAACCTACCCTCACCTAAAATTGTCAAAACACCCTATGTTTATTTCATCAAGCCATAAAAAAATTTAGGGATCCTTCCCATGCCTAATCCCACTCACTCTCCATTGAGATTGGATTTAACCGTATCAACCCAATCAAATCCAAATCCAATTAAACCAATTAAAAAGGGAGGGTTATCTATACCACAACCTCATGTTAGTCCCATACCACCTCCTTCACCTTTACCCTCTATTTTGGGACCACATACTTCCACCATTCCCATTATGTACTCTTCCTCTAAAAATCCATCTCCCCTTTCTCTACCAATAATAACCCAACCCTCTAGTTCATTATCATTCCTTACCAACCTTTCTCCATACAGTTTACCATCCATTAAACCCTCATCATCTAGACCTTCAATTCCTAAACCTATTTCAACTCATAAAATTACTATTAAACTACCAACTAAACTCACTCCACCAGCCACACCTCCTATCCAAAAAACTTTACCCTATAAGATCCCTACACCTAGAGTTCAAACTTCACCACCTTCTAGATCTTTACCATAATCTTATATAACCATTTTGTAAGGACCGTTGCAATCCTCTATCATTAGCTTACAAATAATCAAGCCTTTTTAACCCACTCACCAAAATCTAACCTAGCTCAAGGATAGTTTGATTTGTCATTATCATAGGACCCCTAGGCATTTTACAAAAACTGTAAAGCCCTCCAATCAATTATTCATTGCCTTTTCGAGGAGGATGATCTACTATATGAATCTTCTATAAGTACATTTCATATTCTATCACATATCTAATCCACCTATCAATCATCCACTTCATTACTTCTATCAAGGAGTGAAGAAGAGGAACTAAAGTAAGCAACTATTCCCCTTATCAATATCATTCATATGGTGACTCAGTCTTGAGCTCAGCAAATGGATACAAGTAAATCCATCCAATAAAATGAAAAGGGAAAGGCCAAGGTAACCATTCCATGGTCTTATCCTTCAAATCCTGAACCAACCAACCACACCCAAAAAAATACACCTTCACACTCACACTCACAACTACCCAAGACCAAAGTCTCCATTTTGGGAGCCCTTTATTCTTCCAATGCATCTTCATTCATCTAGCACTTGGTCTTAAAACAACTTCACCAAACACCATTCAAAATGAGACTTTATGACTTAATTAACACCTCACCTCAACATTTTCAATCTTTAATCAAAGCACTACATTCTATAGAGGTTCAACCAGATAATATCTAACCTCTTACATATTTGATTAGAGCCATCCGACATGCTACCATGGTCACTTTTCAAGAATAAAAAATTATACCATATCATAGTGAAGACCTTAATCCCATTCTTTTCATCACCATGTCCATCAATCAGACACATGTGAAAAGAGTCATGATTAATGGGTGAGTGAGTATCGATATCATCTCCTCCCATGCTTACGATCAACTTCAACTACCTAAAAACATCATGTCTAAAATATTAGTAGTTCTTCAATCATTCAATGATAAATTAACTACCACTTGGGAATAGTTGTTCTCCATATCCATTTGGGGACTCAAACTATTCCATTCTTTTATGTTATAAAGGGTGAGTTTCAATATAATGTGTTACTTGGTCCTCTTGGATCTAAGCCATGGGTTATGTCCCTTCCACCATTCAATGATGTATCAAATTAAAACATGAGGGGCAAGTCATTATAATCAAAACTGATTTGAGTCCCTTCTCTTATTGTAATATGACATATCATCCCAATGACATCCTCATTCCACCTTCACCCCCTCCACAACCAATTTATAACCAAATCACTACATCAACCCCACCCACCAACACTTATGTCTAAAATAATAAGGAAGTATCCACTATTCCAACCATCCCTTCATCTTAGACCCTAATAAAGAACCCCTTACAATCCATATTTTAATGTCTCACATTGGGGGTATATTGACTCCTAGCTTTGAATGTTTTCCCTTCTCTACATGAATTTGGGAATCTACAAAATGATCCATCTTATGATCCCAATATCGGTAACTTATCCCATTTGGGCTTTCCAATAATAGAACATATTTTATCTATGGGGGACTTGATAATACACTCCTTTCTCCCATCACCATGCTTTATATCCAACCATTCATTTATAACTTTTCTTATCTTAACAATCTGACCTTTGACTAGACGTACATTCATTAGTGTGCTTAGAAGGGGTTTAGTTTTGGACTCTATGAATAAGGGCCTCACAAAATTTCCATCATCAAAAAACAAAAACCTTGTGAGTTCTTTGGCTTGGGATACATTCCCTCAAAAGAACCCACATCACGAAAACTAGTTCTCACCACTATCAAAAAGCCTCCAAACCTCACCAATCCCATCTCTCCCATTTAGAGAACCTCTACCCTTAACAACTCTATTTTAAGACTCTGACATCATCCCATCTAACTTTTTTTTATCAGTACCATTATTTTAGGCCCACTGACCAATCAACATAATGGACAAAATAAAACATTTCCTTTCATCCACCTTGAAATGATCAACCATGATTCACCCACCATCTACACCATTTAATTCTAAGATGATTATTTTATCCTCACAAACCTTGGTGTAGGAGACTCTCCCATGCATAAATCCTTCCCTCTATAAAATTAGACCATGCTCAATAAATCAATTATTAATGTTAACTTAGGAACTTAGGAGAATCCTTGTATCATTAAAATGGGCCAAACCTTAGACTAAAATGAGCAATGTCATTATCCCAACTTCCTTCATGAGTGTATCATCACATTCACTTGGTCTTATCAGGATATGGCTAGGATTGACCCCTCCATCTCCCTTCATAACATTGTTACCCATCTAGAGGCTAAGCTGATATGGCAAAATCTTCACAAAATGCACCCTTGCATATCTCTTCTCATCAAGGAAGAATTTCAATGTCTTTTATCTATCAACTTTATTCAAACTATTGACTACCCACAATGGGTCTCTAATATTGTTCCTATTACCAAGCCCACTAGGGGACTCTACTTTTGTGTGGATTTTTGAGACCTTAAATTTGCATGCCCTAAAGATGACTTTCCTTTACCCAACATCAACCAACTAATTGAACTTATCATAGGTCATGAGATTTTGTCCCTCATGGATGGATTTTTAGGATACAATCAAATCCTGATCACCCCCACAGACCAATATAAAAACACCTTCACTACTCTGTGGGGAACCTTCTACTATCAAGTCATGCCTTTTGGGTTAAAAAACATAGGAGTAACATATCAATGGGCCATGACCTATGTCCTCCATGATATTATTCATAAAATTGTAGAGGATTATGTGGATGATCTCCTTAAAAATCTAAACATAACAAGGACCATTTATCTGTTCTTACTATCATTTTTTACTGACTAATCTAATTTTGTGTTTGGCTAAATCCCAAAAAATGCATTTTTGGGGTTTTGTATAGAAATATTTTAGGCTTTAGCATCTCATTTCATGTAATTGAGATTGACCCTACTAAAGTAAAGGCCATCCTAGAAATGACTCCTCTAACAAACCTTAAGCAACTTTACAGTCTATAGGGAAAACTCCAATCTATCCATCACTTCATCTCTCAATTATCAGATAGATTCCAACCCTTTTACCACCTCTTAAAGAAAGAAACCTCCTTTAGATGGACCAAAAATTGTCAATAAGCCTTTGATTCATTCAAAGAGTACTTTCTTTCTCCACCTATTCTTATCCCACCTAGGGATGATCAGCCTTTTTACCTTTACATATCCACCATTGATCACTCTTTAGGTTCCATGCTAGCTCATCAAGATGAACAAAACAAAGAATAATCCATTTACTAAATCATTATCATGCTTATAGAGTATGAGACATTATATACCCATCTTAAAAATCTTTGTCTCACTCTCATTTTTTTTGCCTCTAATATTCATCACTATCTTCTTAATCACAAAACATATGTTATCACTAACACTGACCCACTCAAGCATATGTACTCCAAGCCATACCAAAATTAGTATATTACTAAGTGCCTCATGCTTCTAATTGAGTCTCATCTTGAGTTTTTTCACCAAAAATCCATTAAGGGGTAGGTCATTGATGATTAATTAGCTGAATCCCCTCTTCTAGATAACTGACCCATTCCATTAACATTTCCTAATGAGTCTATTGTAACTCTTTCTCAGGGAGAACCCTCTTACCAAATGACCATGTTTTTTGATGAATCTAAATGCAAACATGGTGGGGGTGTAGGAATAATTCTCATACCCTTTCATGGTGAACCTATTGCACTACCCTTTAAGCTCAACTTTGAATGTAATAATAACATGGTAGAATATGAAGCTTTGGTCATCGATCTCCAAACTACTCTCACCTTAAAAATCAAAACCATTAATATCTTTGGTGATTCTCAACTCATGATTAACTAGGTAAATGGGTCCTATCAGTGTAAAAATGACATTTTACAAAATTATAAGCTCCTCATTAATGAGATATTAAGATATTTTGATAGTTATCAAATTCAATTAGTGCCTTGATCTACTCAAAAATTTATAGACATAATGGCCTCACTTGCATCTTGAATACCCTCTCAAGTTATGAAATCTAAATTATTTTTCACCATCCACCATCTCATTAGGCCCTTTTATATCATCAATTCATACCTTCCAACCATCTGTAGTGTGGAGGCATCTCTTTTTGATATATGGTATGACCAAACCTTTAATTACCTTAACCTAGGCATCATTCCACCTGACCTCTCAAAGGATGCCTAGAAGGCCTTTGTGTAGGGCACCTCTCATTATACCATACTAGGGGGAATCATATATAAATGTGGATTTGATGGTCTTCTCCTCCATTATTTACTTAATCATGAGATTCCTCATGCCATCAAAGAAACCCATGATGGATTTGGTGGGGGACATTTTAGTGGCCTCACTATCACTAAAATAATCCTACACCTGGGTTACTATTGGCCTACCCTTAATCAAGACTATTGTGACTATGTAAATAAGTGTGTTAAATGATAATAACATGCTAACTTGAATCATGCACCCACTCATAGCCTTCAAGTATTCATAGATTATTAGCCTTTCTCATAGTGGGGGCTGGATAACATTGGAGAAATAAATCCTCACTCTTCTTAGTCACACCAATATATCATCACCACTATAGAGTATTTCACTAAATGGGTGGAGGACACCCACCTTATCTCCATTAAAGCTAAAAAAATTATAGATTTTTTCAATCATCACGTTATCTATCATTTTGGGGTCCCTCTCAAAATCATAATAGATAATGACAAATCATTCAAAACCAAAAAAGTCTAAGCCCTTTGTGATGCTTTTGGCATCAAAGTCAACCATTCCTCACCTTACCATCCATAGGTAAATAGACAAGTAGAAGACTCCAACAAAACTTTCATCAAAATTTTGACCAAAGTTGTAAGTGTTTTAGACCAAGATTGGCTCATACACATCCATTTGTTTTATGGGCCTATCTTAGTAGTATCTGAATCACAATAGGTGCTACACCTTTTTCCCTAGTATTTGGCACAGAGATTGTTCTACCTCTTAAAGTCTAGATTCCCTCTCTTCATATTTCCTTACATGACATAATTTTTAAGGAGGATTATTATCAAAAATTCCTCACACACCTTGAATTAATTGATGAACATTGCCTTGCTACCCTTAACCATATTTTCATCTATCGAGAGCATATTACCCATAATTATAACAAGCACCTCAAACAATGGGAATTCAGTATCAAAGATCTCATCCTAAAATAAAATCAACATGTGACAAACATGGAGAAGATTAAATGAAGCAAGTTTATTCTCAATTGGCTTGGACCCTACATCATTACCCATAAGTATGGTTTGGGATCTTATCATTTGTCCTCTCTTGATGTCAAACCAAAACCTAAGCCTCTCAATGCTTTAGATCTACATTAGTTTTTTTGTTGAAGAAGGATCAATCTCACATATTTGTCTAACTTAAGATCATCATTTGATTATGATATTTTAACCTTCACCCACTTTCCTCCTCCCCTTTTGAGGACAATTGATTACAACATATAACCATGTGATTAACAATCATAATCATGGCCTAATCCTAAATATGGGTACCATAGCTCTACCTATAGCATGGTTCTCATGGATACTTTTTGTCTCTAACAAGATAGAATCCCATGGTAATTATATCTCAAAACCACACCCTTTCACATATCATTGACCTTCTTGTGTAAATTGTTTCCCTCATAAAGGTAAACCTATGAACCTAATTAGATTGGTCCATGTCTAAACACATTTCATCTTGTAATAATTACCTAGGTCAATATCTTATGCATTATAGACTGCTCCCTCAAAGGACAACTACCCAAAAATAAAATAAAAACTACCAAATTTAAGGTAGATTTCTCCCAAGAAGGATAACTATCAAGATCATTAAACAAATCCAATAAGCTTAGACCACTCCCTTGAAGGATGGCTAAGTTCACTTTGTCAAAAGTAGAGCAATTTATTAGAAGCCACCCACATCGATCAGCTTCCCATACATAGAAATAAAGTAAAAGACTCATTATCACAATAAATTCTAAAGCCACAATCAACTTCCACATGTAGACTTCTAGCATAAATCAGTCTACATCTAGCATATGACATAGACTTATCTATTACCATTCTTAGATCACCTATAGAAGGGGAAAATTAATTCACGTGTGGTTATCATACATATCACCCATTACCCATCTTCCCTTTAGACTATCTATAAATAAATGGATCTAGAGCTTACTTGACACCTTGTGATCAAGAAACATTTTTTTATCAACTAATGACTGGTCATGTGCATCATTTGAGGGGCTTATGTTTATTAGTATGATCCCACTTTAGGGATATTTAGTCCTTCTCAAAAATAAACCATTGTTCCTTGTTTTTAATGTGCTTGGTTGGTTTTTTCCTCATGAATTTTACCATCTAGTGTTGTAACAATAATAATTATTATTTTTACATTTAGAAAGATTATACCAACCACAACCATACCAATCATAACCATAACCATAACATTTATAAGTATCCACACAACCTTAAGTATGATATCATTCAACTAGTGACATCTAACACATTTATACATAACAAACTATGCAATATTTTATTTAGTGTATGAGGAATTACAAAACACATACATAATCATCAGATTACACATGGCCTAAAGCACATGCATACATAAACATACCTTATGAAGAAGGCATTATTTTTTAAGAAAGTTTGCCTCATAAGCTAGATGGTAGCATTAGTGTGGGATGAGGGGATGCCACTCTTGTTCATTGTTGCTATTGTTTTTGATGATGAATGTGGTTGAAGATGGTAGTCTTAGTGCATGGAGGGACATATGCCATCATTTTCAATGGAAATTTGGATGATGATTGTGTGAATGTAGATGTGATCATATGAAGGACATGATATGATCCTGGTACTAGTCTTTATCATTATTCTTTAAATAAAATACCTACCCATTCTTCATCACTAACCTATTTCTCCATTATATCAATCGAGAAGGTCATATGATGTCATCAATTCCCTTGAATACACTTCCCACTAGAAACGGTCATGTCTACCTACCTTTTCACATGGACACATCACCCTTGATATGATTGGTCATATTGATAAAGCCATTATGTACCATCATGATATTTTTTCCCCTTATCATCTGAATCACATCTGATGTCTTTCCTTACTTTGTGATCTCAAGACCCTTATAGTCTTAGTGGTCATTTGCATCATTATCACCTTTGGCCTAGTTGATGTAAATTGGATTCTAACTATGGGCTGGTGTAATGATCACACCTTTGAGACTACCACTATTTATATTAGTGGTGACTCCTAAATACTTATCTCTATAGAAACTCTTCCATCAAAGGTAGGATATCATGAATTCAAAATAATACATTCATATTCTTGTCCCCTCTACCCTCCTCTTACTAGCATGCCATTTTTATAAGATCTAAACATTAGACCCCAAACATTAGTATACTTAATCCAACATGGAAGTCTTTTCTTTTGTGTTAGTTGAGTATTCATCATATTAAGGGAACCACTATCTTATCCTAGCCATGTAACTTCTTGTTGGTCAGGCCTAAACTAGTGGAACCAATAAATCATTAGTTCCATAGATCTGGAATAGAGGATGTAGACATGGCCACTATTTATCTAGCCTACCCATGTATCTCTTCAATAAGGCAAGGTCAATCCTCTATCAATCACCATGTTTCTAACTTCCTTACTTATAGAATCTACTTGACCATCAAATAAATTTTTTATAGGTCATCACTTTGCTACTGACCTTAAAACTCAACTCATAGTGGTGATAAACCTTGGCCAAAGTGACTCTATAGATCTAGATAGACCCTCACATCCTAAAAATTGGCTCATAGCAGTCAACATTATCTCTAAACTCCTACCCTCACATAATTTTATAAGGTGTAACCTCCTAAGAAAGGCAACAATTATTTGGATTAGCTCCATTAAAGTTTGTTTATGGTACTTAGCATTGTGTTCCCTTATAATTATCTTACCTTACTCATCTGTATCTCTCATCCTATTAAATGTGGGATCATTATGGTAACTATTTACCAATCTACACCATTCACTTTCACTGACACCTTCACCAAAACCCAAAACTATTATTTTACAAAGCCTTCTCCCTCATCCCAAACCAACCCATGTGGTCCATCAAATTGGGGCAGCCAATTTTAACACTACTTACCCAAACCTTGTTGAACTACATTGGCCTAATTTCCATGGACTATGTATGCATTGCTTCATTTCTAAGGGTATTTTAGCCACCAACAACTAATTATCATCCCCTTTTTCTTCTAACTCATTTCCATCGCTAACAATGCCCTCTTACTTAGGACATCCTACATCAAGCAAGCTTTGAATTATTTATTTAGTATTTTTATGTTTTAACACCATCTAATACTTATTATTAAGTTTTTACCTCATTTCTAGGAGAACTACATTGGCCTAAGGTATTTTTGGACTATATAGGCAATGCTCAGTTACTCAGGTCATCTCAGCTACATCCTTTATTTTGTTTTCCCTTCTCACCTAAAATATTTTCCTCCACTTCTATACCTAACCCCCCACCATCTCCCTTCCTTCAGCTTGTCAATCACTTTTAACCACTTTACCAAATTTTCAATCTCTTTTAACGTAAGGGTTGACAACCTTCCTCATTGGCCCCTCTTATCTCCCATAAACCACCACCTACTTTGCCTTACTATCCTCCCCATCACCTTTTCTTGTGCATACTTCATATCTCACTCCTTCACCCACTTTTCATGTTTTGGGTCTCTCTCTCCACTTATTACCAACCTTCTCCTTTATCCCCTTCAACTTATTTACCATCCTCATCATCTCCCCTTACCATTGGCTATTTATCATACCCTCTTTATCACTTTCTTTCCCTCACCAATTCCACATCATACTATGCATCTTATAATATTTTTGTTTCTTCTATAACTATACTTTTTCTTTACATGTACCACCACTCTCTACCATTTCACCATTTTTCCCATCATACCCATTTTCCATTCTTTTTTTTTTCTTTTTATCCATCCTTTCATCCTTTTTGTATTCTTTCTTTCCTCCACAACTAGTTTCTCCCTGGGTATTTATCCTTTGAGAAGCCTTTTATAATTGCCTCTTTTCTTCTTCTCAGTTCTTGCCTTTTACCTTTTAAATTCCCCTTTTCCTCTTTCCATATTGGTATTCACTTATCTTTTGCATCTATGTGAGTATCCTTGATTTGTATTCCTACTTTAATTCTTCCTTTTTCTTCTTATCATCCCTACTTCATCCTTTATCTTCATCTCATTCCCTTTCATTATTTTCCACCATCCTCTCCCTTTTCTCCATTTCCTTTCATTTTTCTCATCTTGAGGACATTCCTTATTCTTCTTGACCTTATTTTTCCTCCTATATGACCATTCTTGGCTCCTTCCATCCTTCTCTACCTTTGTCTTTCTTTGTGACCTTGTTATCTTCTCTACCTATTTCTTCATCCATCTCTTGGTCTACCTTCACCTCATCCCTTGAAAATCCTTTATTATCTCCCTTTAGCACTCCACCTTCTCACTAATTAGAGTGTGATCACCAATTAAACTAATTATATGTACATATCCTTTTCTACTTACTTGTGTCCTCTATTCCCTTGCCTTAATGCATGGAATTTAGTCAGGTTCATTACATTAAGTGCATCCCTTTCTTCCTTTAATGCCTCTATGTGTTGTACTTATACCCTTTTTTTTACCTCTCCATCTAATCCATTCACAATACCTATCAACTTTCTCCATTTTAAACACTCTAACCATTTTGAGCATGTTTTAGATTAAGGTAAAAGCAGGTTTTGAAGGGGCCCCAAAACCCTTTAACAGAAAAAAGAAAGATTAAACATTAACGCCCACCAGGAAAAACATACCTAAAACATACTATAGAACAACATCTAGAACAAGTTTTTTAGGGAATTGAAACCACCATTATAAACCAATAAAAGCACCCAAGTTTTACAAGGACCTGAAACCTAAACAAAAGTAGGCTTAACAACCTAAAACCCAAGTTTTACAAGGACCTAAAACCTCATAAATAGAGACACCTTCACCCATCTCCAAAATGAACAGAGTGGGCTCCTAGGTTCGAACCAGTAACCCCAAGACCACAAAGTTAAAGGACTTGCTCGTAGATAATGGCCATCAAAATATTTCTTTGCAAACCCGCTGAATGATTCCCACAATGTCAGGCACATCATTCACTCTTAGCACCTCCATGACGAAGGTAGATCCGCCACACCCATCATTTTTTCCTTGAGCAAGGCTCCTCTATAGCTTAGGTTTTCTCCATTTTTTCCCTTAACACGGTGCTGAAACTCACACACTAACCATAGAGGAAATAAAGTTTCCCCCATCCAAACACTATTTACTTTGCAACCCAGATCAAGATGGTCGTCCACCTCAGGCTAGAAATCCAACCTAGGTTCCATCCGATATAGAGATTCAAATAAAAATAAATTAACACACAATAAACAATCACTCATTTTTGCACTGTGCCTAAACACCAAGACTCCCTTTGTCTGTGCCACTTACAGACTAGGATCTGGTCGACAAAGTCCAAGATGCGGCCACAGAGGCTAGGGTTTCAACACAGCCACATCCATAGCTGCACTCCCTCTTCCCTCATCCCTCCATGCCCATTAATTCCATTTTGAGCATGTTATGCCCTCAAAATTCTTCCAATTGACTTTGTTTTACTGTGAGATATATACCAATCCTATGGCTTTATGACACAATTGGCCAGAACTATGGGTTCATATGACCAACCAGCAAGCTTGGGAATCATTAAGTCATCAAGAGGAAGATTCCTTCCCCATCCCCTATAATCTTGCCTATTTTAAACCCCTTTTAATCTAAACTTTGAAGATGTTATAATCAAAACTAAAACCACCTTCAAATGGAAGATTTGGGATACCTACATGTGGATGATAACTACACCCTCTCACATGCCCTAACTTTCCAACCAGTAATTTCCCTTGATTCTCCCTTCTTGGACTACATATCCTTATGCCTTAAAATAGCCCTAATATTTAATCATAATCCATAACTTGCTCCCTCATTTACTTAATATTGTTATTATTCACCTCACTCCATATTATAAAACCCCTCAGTGTCTTTCTCTGAATTCCCTCAAAACTCAATGCTTAGTTTTTTTGGGGCCCCTCTAACTCAAGGGTTTAAATCTTATACACTTATTATTTACCCACTCTACTAATTTTCTTCCCAAAATTATTTAATCATACCCTTCCATAGCCTATTAATGACATTTTTGTCAAGTGTGCACAATATCAACTTATTTAGATAGTGATAAAAGAACCTATCAGATCATTTTTTGTAGTGCTAGATTTTATAAATCTTGGTAAAGTATATTTTTCCTTTTTTTTAAATGGTGACCAAAATTTCATGCTTAAACATGCTTATCCATGGCGTTAGATTCCTTTTACATAGTTGATGCAATCATCTAATTGCATCCTAGGTAATCTCATCCACCATTTATACCAAACCAATTAGAAAACTATTTGATACCCATATTTTTCACCCTTTTAGAACTTCACTTTCTCCAACATCCTTCAACTAGACCTAACTACGTGATATCAAATTAGGGAAACTAGGTTAAGCAACACTCTTCACCTTAAAAAAACTACATTAAGCTTGACATTATTTTTGGATTACTATCCATGGAACTATGTAGGTAGTATCCACTTACCATGTGCATCTAGATTTAGCTCAATCATCCCTTTCCAACCAATACCAAATCCATGTATGATTTCACCATATCCACCTTGACATTGGTTACTTCTAACCCAAAACATTGGCATGTTTTGTAAAAACATTTGACCATAATGACCAACATTACCATGTTGAAATTTTCAACATTTGCACCACCTCATGCATGGCCTAATAAATTGTGTTATTTTTTAGGATCACTTATTACCTTAGATACTTTCAACCAAAACTGAACATGTCTAGATGACTTAATAGGCCTAACTCGATCAGCTATGACCAATATTATGGACTATTTATCCCTATCACGTGTCCTTCTAGGATTAACCTTATTTTTACCAATATGGTAGCTTTAGTCTCTACATAATCTTAACTATTATGATTAGATGCATTTTTTGAACCCTTTGACATTTCACATGCCCAACTCTCTTGTGGCACCACCTAGTGCCTCCGCACCAACTACTTATCAAACTTAAAATAGATTAGGCATTCCCTCATAAACTCTTAGTTTGAGGGGGAAAACCTCTTCCCATACATATAAAACCCTAACCTTTTATCAAGTGATTCATTTTTGTTTTGTAGCTTGTTAATTCAAAGCTGCATAAACAAAAAGGGGTAAAATATAGACACTAAAAACTATGTAGTTATAGTTTTTAATGACTAAATCCCTCAAGACCCCTTAAATACACCCTAAACCTTATTAAACCTTAGCAAACCCTTCTTAATCCAAAAAAATCACTATTTTTATAGTCACATAATACTATTCAAAAAATACAATTTGAAATTACTATTCACTATCACTATTCATTATGGGACCCACTATCACTATTCATGATGACATGGTATGTGAAATGGTAAGTGACATGACATGTGACATGTCAAGTGATATGGAAGGTGGTTTGGGAGGTGATATGGCAAGTGGCATGGCTTATAAGTAATGTGCCCTGATGTGGGACACCTGGGACCCTTCCCAAAGTGCTTGATGACCTTATTTAAGAATCACAAGTGCCTCCCCTTGAAATATGGTGAATTTAAACTCAAGGGACCATTATTAAACATGTATTTTACATTAAATTAACCTCAAAAATAAGATACCTACCTCTTTAAGTCAAAGGGCACCCATTTTTGACTTCTTAACCCACATGGGACACTCACCAACCCAAATGGGAATCCCCACCCACCCCATTTTGAATAATTAATCCACCACATATAAAATGGCACCATACCTCTATTATTATTCTTTTGGCATGGATATTCACAACATATGCTATAAATCTACCCCCCTTTTCTTCACCCAGGGTTAGGTTGGAAAGTGGAAAATTAGTGTTTTTTTATTAACATTTTATAACAGGTTTTTGGAGGAGGTTATCCACTTGAGAAGGAGGTCATACTCATCTTGGAGGAGAAAATATTCAAAGAATTGAATATCTACTAGAATCATTCTAGGATTTCATCAATAATATCATCGAAAACACCATCATCGATAACCATCTAAAAGGTTATTCTTTCCTAGCCAAAAAGGAGTATCTACCATCATCTAGATCATGTGCACATTTTATACCAGGTTCTCATAACCATTTCCCTTATTGATAGTTTTTTCCTTTCATACTCATAAAAAAGCAAAAAATAAAGAGAAAAACCATAGAAGGGAGTTGTAAACCAAATAGAATTGATAGAGAGCCAAGAATCAAATATTCCATCATAGAATACAACATAAAGAATGAAGAGGTAAATTATGACTCTCTCATGTTGGGCATTTATACTTTTACCACTCACAATTCAGCACAAAACCTAGAACTTGAATATTTAAATTAGTTATGGACTATGCATTTTTATGGAGCTAGGTCTAAGGAAGGATCAGGTGTGGGAATTGAGATAATTGATACTCAAGGCAAAAAATTATTGGCCACCTATAGATTGTGTTTCCATGTACTAATAATAGGGATGATTATTAGGCTCTAATCTTAGGACTACAATTTGCACTAAATAACAATGTAAAATAGATAAAAGTATTTGGGGACTGAGAGTTGGTAGTTCATGAAGTAAGAAAAAAATATTAGTGCAAATTAACTTATTTTAAGAGGTATAAGCATAGATCATGGGATTTAATTGAAATATTTGAATCTTTCAACATAGTTTCACTCCCAAGAGGGAAAAATTAGGCCACCAATTCACTAGCTACAATTGTTACCAATCTCAAGCCATTATAGAAGTCTGAGGTAAAGATATTTTCCATTGAATTGGTTCCTTGTCCCTCTATTATAGATAGTGTAGAAAAATTTTAGGTCTTCAGTGATGATCAGTAGATTATGTAATTATTAAATAATTTAGGGGATTTCAAGTCCCAAATAATTGATGACAAGGACATTAACCATTATGTCAAGAAGAAATAGATAAAGAGGGTATCCTCCAACTTAAATAAAATCAAATTCTAATTGGATTAGTCTCTTTAGAAAGACCATCAACTTAGATCCTCAAGTGAAACAACTTAGATAGCCTAAGGTCAATGAATCAAACATCAAGAGGGAAAATTTGGGAGATGACCATAACTTTCATTATGTGAATATTGGCCTCAGCTATACCTTGGATGAAAGACAAAGAGTGAAGGATTTGATTATTCAATATAAGGATTTTATTACTTGGATGTATGAAGGCCTTAAGGTGTATGACCCATAAGTCATCAATCACATGATCCCTATGAAGAAATACCATAAACTATTTAGATAGAGGTAAAGGCTAGTGAACCCTATTATAGAGCCTCTTATTTATGAGGAAGTGGAGAAGTTATTAAGTTCTCAAATCATCTTCCCAAGCTAACATTATACATGGGTGGCTAATTTGGTCCTAATTAGAAAGAAGAGTGATGAGATCAAATTATATGTAGAATTAAAAAATATAAATAGGGATTTTAAAAAGGACAATTATCTCCTCCTTTATCTAGATGAAGTAATATAGATAGTGAGTGGTTTTGAGATGATGTCCTTTTTAGATGGATTTTTAGGTTATAATCATGTACTAGTGTAGCTTGAGGACAAAATGAAGATAGAATTTACCATGAAATGGGGTATTTATGTGTATAAAAAGATGCCATTTGGCCTTATCAATGCACAAACTACCTTTCAATACACCATGGATCATGATTTAAAGGGAACTAATAGGAAAATGCATAATTATTTATATGTATGATCTCACAGTTTTTTTGAAGAATATAGAGGATCACGTAACTCACCTATGGTCCATATTTCAAAGGTGTAGGAGGTTTGGTATTTATTTAAATCTAAAGAAAAAGTATATTTGGAGTCACTGAGGGAAAAATCTGAGGACATAATATCATGAAAGATGGGATCATCATTGATCAATAAAGAATCAAAGAAATCTCAAAGATTCAACATCCAAATAGTAAGAAGTATTTTAAGTGATTTTTAAAAAAAAAAAACTTCATGAGAAATTTTATCTTAGGGTTCACAAAAATCATCAAGCCTCTAAATGCTATGCTCAAGAAAGATGCTTAAATAGAGTCGACAACTAAAGATAGAAAGTATTTTCAAGACATAAAGGATGCCATATCTTAGGCTCTATTATTGATTAGTCCAAATTTCATACAAGATTTATATTTATACTCATTCAATTCAAAACACACCATTGCTATGGTTATCATACAAAATAAAGATGAAACCAAGAATCTAATTGCCTTCATGAGCATAAGTCTAAATGATGTAGATCTCAAATATTCGATGATTAACAAGAAGATTTTTGCTTTAGTCAAAGTAGTGAAGAAATTTTGGTATTATATCTTTAGGAACAAAACTATCACTACTGTACCTAATCTTGTTGTCAATCTCACCCTATCACATAATGAGTTGGGAGAACATTAAGGCATATGGATGTCCAAGCTCCAAGAATTCAACATAGAGAGCAGGCCTATAAAGATCGTTAAAGGTCAAGGTATTATTTAGTTCATGATTGAGCCTAATCCCTAAATCACCATTAAAGAGGTATGTATAACACAAGTTTCTAAAATGGAATGGTATACTGATGTAATCTAGTATTTATTTATAAGAACCTACCCCCCAAAGCTTAGTAGGGAAAGAAGGAGAGCCTTGGGGCTGAAATCTACTTATTTCATGATTAAGAATGGAGTCCTCTATAGAAAGAACTATACAATATTTATATTATATGTGTATCTATAGAGGAGGCTAAGGAAATTCAAGAAAACTTACATCATAAGATAGGTAGTGGTTACCATATTGGGAATACCATAGCCCATTAAATTTTGAGGTTGGGCTACTATTGGCCAACCATTTTCAAGGATGCTCATATGCATGTTAAGAAATATCATGAATGTCAAGTGTTGGCCAAGAGAGAAGTACACATGACAATGCCTCTATAGCTATTCATCTAAGGAAGGCCATTTACATAATGGGGTTTGGATTTCATTGGTGTAATTAACTCAAATTCCTTGATAGACCATAAATTTATGCTTACAACTACAAACTATTACACTAGATGGATGAAAGTAGTTTCTATAAAGAATAATAGAGCATAATATGTGATTTACTTTTGGAGGAGTGCATAACAACTAGATTTAGCATGCCCATCTCTTTGGTGTGTGATAATGGACTAGTATTTATATCAGCAAAGTTCACTGAGTGGGCACATGACAATTAGATTATAATCAGGTCAAATTCTAACCACTACCCTTAGGGGAAGGGATTAACAGATTCAACAAATAAAAATCTGATTAATGTGATAAAGAAGTTAGTAGGGGAAAAGCCTAGGGACTAGCACAATCTAATAAAGTATGCTCTTTGGGAAGATTGGATGAGATACAAGGAAGCCTTGAAAGCTTTCCCTTACCTACTAGTGTATGGACTTAAACCAATTTTCCCCATCATAATAAATCTACCCACTTATTAGTTCATGTAAGATTACATGGAACCAAATGAAAAAGTAGAATCAAGATTTATTGATATAATAGAAATGGAGGATTCAAGGACTAAAGCCTTATAAACATTCAAAAAACACCAAGATGTAATTGAAAGGTGGTTTCATAAAAGAGCAAAAGTCAAAGCATTTAGAATTTTAGATCTGGTGCTACTATGGGATAAAGCCCATGAAAATAAAGGACAACATGATAAGTTTTCCCCACTATGGATTGGAACCTATCAGATTTTAGAGATCATGGTCAATAACATGTTTCATTTAAAAGACCTCCAAGGCAACAAGCTTACATATCTAGTTAATGGGCATTTCCTGAAACATTACTTTAGAACTATTCCATCTATGAATATTAATGATTGAGAGGATTAATATAATTTTATACATAGGACTAGATTATATTTCCATGATTTCTAAAATACATTTCATGCTTTCTATTTCCATTTTATCACTTTCTAGTTTAGTCATCTTATTCTTCAGTACTTTGGTTTTCTTAGATTAGATTTCAAAACTTTCTAGAGTAATTTGTTTCTTTCTAGATTAGTTGTATTTATTTTCTTCTTTGGCATTTGAGGTTGTGTTTTCTCTAGTTATTGCCAAGCTAAATCTAAAACAACTAAGTGTGAGACTTGTATAAAAGGGGAAAAGTAATCTTGACACATTTTAGGCTAGTTTATAGATTGGATGCATTTCTATGTTTCAAGACTTTAGAACAAAGGGAAGTGATCACAAGATTATTTTGAATTATGTCACAATTAAATACTTATATTAGGCATATGGAAATTTTTCTTGGGGTACTTCATAAAAATTTATAAATTTTTCTTATTTTATTAGATCAAATGCACTCATAATTTTAAATACTTGTCAAAAATGACAATTTTGGGACTAGATTTGGCTGGAAGGGATGTTCTAGTAATGATACACTTAATAATTATACTAGATCACTATGGTTTTATCTTCTATCTTTTCCACTAATCTAAACTAAAGAAAATAAAATAAAAAGAAAGAAAAGAATCAATGAGTTCAAAAGAGCAAAATAAAATTAAAAGAGCTCACATGATGAAATAAAGTCAATGTACCATGAATCATGGTTGTGAACAAACAATGGAAGAAGTGGCGAAGGAACTTAAGGTATCTTTATCAGGGTTATGGATGCCTAGTTGCTAGTAGAGTAATTCTTGAGCTTCCTTTGAATTAATGAGCCTTAACAGATACTAAAACAAACCTAAAAAATCATTAAAACCTTTTGAAAAACTCATCACTATAAGGGCTAAATGAATTACATGCCTAAAAGGGCTAATTATGTTGTGTGAATTTATCTAGGAATCCCTTTCATGTTTCTAATTTAAGTATTTTTATATGACATACTCCAAGATTGATCTAAATATTTTGAGACTAGAGTTCTAGGTTCTTGAATACTTAGGAGTATTCCCCCTATAAGTCACCATTTATTGTACCCAACATCCCCCTTTTCTCTAGAAGGAAATGGGGACCCACTTTTTTTTGAAACATGATTTTAATATGGAGTCATTTTCATATGTTTATGTAAAATTTGGAAAATCTAGGGCATTTTAATTTTTTGGTAGGATGATATTGGCATTGTGTTTATGAGAATAACTTTTGTATTATAGATTAATTATTCAATTTTATAGTCTTTGAGCTAATTATTTTGGCCCTCATGCAAATTATATTTCTAGATGTTATGTTTCAAGAATTTTTGGCCCTATTTTCTTTCAAGCTTATTGTTTAGGAAGCCTTATTTTTTAAAGTAAATTGTTGTAGACATTTAGTCTAAAATAATTCTCCCAAAGGAGTTTGTCCTATGAAATCTTTGCCTTATTGAATTCTGGACTGCATACACTTTCCCTAAGAAAATTCCTTGATGTATTATCCCTTTGACCCTATCCAAAATTACCCTTTGGAACCTTCTAAAATAACCCTTAGCCATATGAAAGTACCCTTTGGGAAGTTAAAAATTTCCCTTTGTCCTTTATAAAGTATAACCATCCACAAAACTCTTTCCCTAATGTAGACCCTTCTAATCCTTTCCACCTACCCTTCAGAACCCTTCAAACTAGCCCTTTGGACTTTCTTGAATTGACCATTTACCCCTTTCTTAACCACTTCTTTCAAGGCACATACCTTTTGAGTTTTGTGTGGTAGACCCTTTAAAACTTTTGTTTCAAACCCCTTACCCTACAGGACTTATCCTTTAAGATATTTCTTTTGACCTTTTTCCCTACAAAAGTGCCCTTTGACCTTTGTGTATGGACCCTTTTTTGTGATAGACATACGCTTTGGTACTTTTGTCCCAAACCTTTTTTCCCTTATCCAATTCCTTTAGACATTTTTTTGAGAGAATTATACCCTTCAAGACTTTTTAAATGTCCCTTAACCATAAATAAGTACACTTTGGGAAGTTCTAAAGTGCCCTTTGGCATTTGTAGGGTAGACCCTTTAGGACTTTTGTCATGGACAAAATTCCCTATGAAGTGGACCTTTCATATCAAAAGTACCCTTTGGGGAAATTGAAAGTGCCCTCTATACCTTAGAAATATCCCTTCTAAATAATTTCTTAGGACTTTTTCCTAGATGAATCTTTTGAATAATTTTTTTTAGATGTTATATTTGAAATGAATTCCCTGAAAGAATTAGTCTACAAGCATAAGCCCAAAAACCTTTTTTCTATGTGCACCCTAAAGCAATGTATTATTGGGAATATTACTAAGTTTCACTATACTTAGCTAATATAACAACAAAAATATTTCTTGATAATATTTTAAAGACCCCCTACCAACCTGAGCTAACAAATTTGAATTATACATGAAATGAAAGCCCAAAGTGAACATTGTAGATCTATGTCACATGAACTTGTATTCAATGCAAGATTCTATATAGGCAATCTGATACAATTGAAAGTTTTCATTTACATTTGAGATAACTTTTATTCAAAGTCTTTTGCTATCTTTTAGGAATGAAGATCCCAAATTTCTACTTCAAGAGTATATAATGAACAAAAATTGAGATATAGCTAAGTTATTTACATTAGTATATAGGCATATATAACACATAATGCACTAATTTAGAGAGAAGCATGAAGCATATGGCCATGGTGTCTACATCAAACCATTTGAGGTACCAATCCATCATATCCATACTTGATAAAAGATTGAATAAAAATCTCCGATATAGTCTTCGATGCCATCATGCTCAGAGATAAATATAGGAATTACTCAGCATTGTGGGAAGTTATGTATTAAGTGGATATATTTTCATTAGAGGATGATATGATATTAGTAGATATATTTTTTGTGAAGGAATTATTGGCTTATAAATGCCAAAGACTATATTTTGATGTTATAAATCCAGAAGTGATGCCCTACATAGACCACTTGAGGGACTTATTCTTCATTGGTAGAATATTGTAGGATGCACTCCTACATCACTCTAACAACATGGTGGTCATTTGCATCTCAGGGATAAATTTTCAAAGATATTTATCATTGAGCATACATGATGTCTACTTTGATAAGCGCACATTGGTGCAATTCAATGCAAAAACCTTGATGGAGAAGGTGTTATCATCATGTATCCTTCCAGACCAAAATATCACATGGAAAGGGAAGAAGCCAAGGGGGGTATCCCAATTGATAAGTTTAGGATGGGGATTTAAATTATCATGGCCCTACTAAATAGATTATATGGTATGCTTAGCATCCATTTTATCAATTTGGATTGGGTACTGATGTTGTATGTGATTCTCATGTATGATGCTGCATACACCCTCAACAACATCATAAGCATACATCTAAGGGAAAAAATTATCCACAAAGATAGGTATCATACACCCAATTGAGATGTATTCATGATGTCATATCTATTAGACATGATCATACGAACATGATACAAAGACCCTGGTGTATTTTGGTCTGTGACCACAGACTACAAGAAGAATAAGATTTGTGATCACTATCAGTTCATGCACATTTATTACTATACTAAGATAATGGTGAGAATATCTAAGGATGTTTATCCTTAGATTTGGAAAGATATTCATAGCTCAACTATGCCTTAGATTGGGCATAATATAGTGAAGAGACTAGATAGGAAGGGAGATTACTTCCTCTACACATATTTTACTATCATCATGGTATGGGGGAATAAAGTTGGCCCCTTGTGTTTACAAAGGTTTGTTCTAGACAAGTTAGCTGAACAAGAGATTACCTTCTAATTATAAAAGAGTATTAAATAAGAATTGGAAAGATAAAAGAAATAATTATATTTTGGTCATCTAATCACCATTGGTAGGATGAAAAACATAATGAGAAAGCATCTTAGGGATGTAAGTGGAAAATGTAGGATATGTCCTTTTGCTACACTTCCACATAGAGACTAGGATTTGAATAAGAGGATCTAAAAACACATCCATGGCTTCAACATTCCATATAGTCATGAGCCTTATGACTATGATTTCATATTTTTGAATGATAAGTTATATGAGGAAGTGTTAGAATGACTAAAAATTTCTAGATTGTAAGAAAATCATTTGAGGATGATCTACAGTGAGCCTTCTATTTCCACTAGGGAGTTAGATAGCAAGAGGGCACTATTTAAGGGGTGGCATGATTTATATTTTTGGAGACGTGAATCCTTAGAGCAATAAAAGGACTAGGCCACCTCTTATTCCCAAGGACTCCCTCTAAATTTGAAATTCAAAAGTAGTGAATAAGGTCTTGGGATACCTGAGCCCAATACAACTAGAAGAACATAGGTAGGAGACACCATTAGTCTTGAATTTGATGAGGAAATCAAAATATAAGAGGAGCCTACTACAAGTTCTACCCAAGTGCCAATTGTTACATCTATTGGGGTAATAACTCATAGAGCATCATCACCACTAAACTCCCCCACTTAGATAAAGACCCCTTTGGTCTACAAAATAATGCCTAGGACTCCCATGGGTAGTGTAGAGTAAAATACTCTACATTTTGTTTTGAGTTTTAGTTGTGTGCTCTAGTTTTATCCCTACATGTTTTAGTTTTGGTAGTGAAGGTTTTGACATAGAGCATGGGTGTAGGTTTTCACTTTGCCTAAGTTTTTTCTAAGTCTCAGAGTCACACAGAACATGCCAAGTGTCATTAGTTGGGACACATTATAATTTCTCTAAGTAAAGTGGAAGCCACCACGTGTCTTGTTATATACCCATAGAACATGACAAGTGTTGGCATTCACATTTTAGTTTCTTATACGTTTCAAAAGCTTATTTCAATAAGATTCTCTTAGTGAACATGAAAGGTGCCAAGTGGTAATTGTGGAAGGTTTTAATATGTTTCTCTAAGTTACGTAAAAAGTGTTGCATGTCCCTTGTAATATCTGTGGAGACCACCAAGTGTCGACATCCGTAGATTCTTCCTTTTATTTTATTGTTGAGAAAGGACTATGGTGGGCCCTAAGTTAGTTGCTAAAGTAAGTAGAGTGCACCAAGTTTCATTGTTTGTGTGAATCTAAATTAGTCCCAAATGTTTCTATAGTGTTTCTAAAGCTCAGTGGAAGCTGTCATGTGTCATCTTCTGTAAGACTCTCAAAAGGTATCTAAAGCTTCTATAGACAAGTAGAAGCTACCAAGTGTCACTTGTTAAGAATAGTGGATGCTACCAAGTGTCCTCACCTATTTAATAGTGGGAAATTCTACGTGTATTTGTTTTAGCTAATGAACTTGCAGAGAGGCTAACCATTTTAGATTTGAAAGATATCTTATGTCATACATTTCCAGTTAAGTTCTAGTTTGGTTAAACCATTGGGATTTGATCATGTGAGCAATCTTGAGCTAGTCCTATGCTATAAATATGGGTTCAAATCAAGGGAGAAAAAGTGGAAAGGGAGAGAATTTTTTGCATATATATTGTTATCAGAGATTTACAAGAAGTTTTTGAGACTTTCTTACTGTGGCCAATAATATCATTTGCCTTTGCTTTATTTGCTTAATTCAGAAAGTTTGTATAATTGTGCATGTGATAGTGCCTTTTATGTGACTATAAAATTAATAAGAAGATTAAGTTTTGTGCCTTTGCTGATATTTTCTATGTTATTGCAAAATTGTCTAAGTTGTGAGCCTTTGATTCTATTTGTTTTCATCTTTTACATTGATCATGCATTGTTTGCTCTTTAATGTACTTGAATCCTAAAGACAACTTCAATGTGCTTAGTATTAAGGAATGAATCATACATAAGTGCATCACCATAGTTAAAATTTATTTCATTGCATTGGTGATTTTGTTTAATTTTTATCCCTTTTTCCCATAGTACATTTGAGATAAAGAAGAGCCAGCTTCTTTAAAATCTGGAGGTCATTTTAGGTCGCAAGTCCCACATTCCTAAAACTTCCTATGTTGGTGTTAGAAACAACAAAATTTTAAGCATCAACATTTTTTGACATGCCTAGTGGGACAATCTCTTGAAGTTTCTTTCAAGACTATATGAACCAGAGAGCTATAAGGAGTCAAAGCTATGGACTAGTACAAGAGCTCAATCTGCTATGGATCCAGATATTCTTTTAGCAGCATTGATAACTAATTCAAGAAGAAGGGTCAATTAGTTTATAGCAACACCAAGAGCAAACATGGGAGCACCTATAACCCTAAGGAATTATGAAAATTGGAACACTAGCAGTGCTTCAATTCTCCTAGTATGACTAGCTACTTGGGATCCTATTCTAGTAAATGCCCTGAAAGCTCTACCCAAATTTAGTGGGGAAGATTTCAAAACACCTAAAGAACATCTAGGGGATGTGTCTGATTTCTATGCAATACATGTGGTCACACAATTGAATGTGGCTATAAGATTTTTAGTAGCTTCTTTTAAGGGGAAGGCTCTAGACTGGTACAAATATTTACCCCCAAATACTATATCTACATGGGATCAACTTGGAGATGCTTTCTTTGCAAGATTTGAAGAAAAGGGTGATAAATATCCTTTGTTGAAATGATTGATTACTATCAAAAGGGCACCACAAGAAGCAATGATTAATTTCAATTCAAGATTTCAAAAGACTTGGGAAAGAATTCTTGCTACAGCAAGACCATTACCAGGTATGGCTATAGTATTTTATCTTAAAGCCTTAAATTTAGATATATCAATAATGATTCAGTCACTTAGAGGTCAAACTCTGCCAGAAGCTTATGACTATGCAGCCATAGCTGAAAATAACTTAATAGATGCTGGAAGGTTGCCCCCAAGGCCTACTATGCCCATGTTTCTAGATATTAACTTATGTTTACCTTAAGAAGCCCTTAATCCCATAGCCCCACCTGTGTCTATGTATACATTTCCTCATCAACCTACTAAAGTAGCTATCCCTGTCCAGTCATCTAAGATGGATGATGTCAAGAACATCTTAAGGACATTTTCTAATGAGATAATTGACATAAAAAGATAGCAGAATCCTTATCTTAGACCGCAATATCAAGGCTACCAAGGAAATAGACATCCACCACAGCCAAATCAGTATCAGGGTCCTCAAAGGCAAACTAAACCTCAGCCATCGAACCAATTAGTTACAGTCCCTACACCCTCACAGACTATTCCCCCTAATCCAAATAGGGAGATTATTCTAGGGTAGAATAATTATGTAGATGGAACCAATGCCTGGTGTTTCCCTTGTAATAATGCTCATATGCCTAGAGATTGTCCCAGGGGTAATCTACAATAAAAGATAGCAGAGCAAAGAAGAATGGATGGACAATTTATAAATACTTCTGACACTCAACCCTACCAATCCCTTGGTATGCTAAATTCAGTCCTGGTGGCTCAGATGCAAGGGATGTCCTTATAGCAAGAAGAAGAAATAGCCCCTACAAAGGGTTTTTTTTCATGGTTTGAAGATGAAGAGTCAATATTCTTAAATGAAGCTTCTACTTCCAAGAAGCCATTGGTACAATCAGATTACTACACTAGATATAAGAGAAGGATGATAGAATAACCTAAAGTTGCAAATAATGAAATTGGGGATTCCTCCATTTCAAGGTCATCAAAACATAGCTACTAGACAAGAAATACCTCAACCAATGCAGAACCAAGTAATTTTTAGACAATTTCAAGAAAAAGCAAGGTACCCTTATTATCCAAGAACCCAAACACTAAGACTGGTGAATGTGGTAGATCAGCTGAAGAGGACCCCAACACATGTGTCAATATGGGACATGTTAGCTACTCCTAAGCAAAAGACACTATTGTAAGAAGCTCTGTAGGGCCAAGCAGTGCCTAAACATACTAGTACCAAAGGAGGACCTACTGATAAGGAAAAGCTCAAAGACACTGTTCCTCTATAGACAACAACGCTTTTAAACAATGCACCAGAGGTAAGCAAATCCAAACTAGAGCCCTTCTATTTGAATTTGATAGTTGGAAAGAAACTGTTACATAATGCAATGATAGACTCAGAGGCTAGTACTACAGTAATGCCTAAAAAATAGTAGATTCTTTAAAAATAAAGTATGAGCTAGTTACTAGAGGAGTTATGTAGTTAGATGGGAAATTAGTGCAAATGATAGGGAAAATTAAATAACTCCCATTGCAATTATATACTTACCCTAATATAATTGTCAATCAAGATGTGATAGTCATAGATATACCCCTTGTATTTAGCTTATGTTTATCCAGAGATTTCATAGCCAAGATAGGAGGTTATATGTCACTTGATTGGTCTCACCTCATCTTAAGAACCAAATATGGTACGAAAATGAAAATACTATCTGAGTCACTATCTAAGGATCACATCACCAATGAACCAACCCCAAAATTAGAGACAGCTCATGCTATGCTGAATAAGGAAGAAAGGGTCTTTGTTGAAGATTTAGGTGACTGGACTGAACATGACCAAGAGGAGGAAAATAACCAGTTATTAACTATGATGCAAAGTAACCCATATGGAAATTATGACTCCACTGGTCTAGGCACTTATGTCATATTTGATGAATACCATGAAATCCCAAATGTTTTAAGGGAAGAAATGCCAAAGACTTAAGAATCTAAAAAGGACTTAGAAATCTAGACCTTAAATTTTGATGGGGCTAGAAGTAAAAATGGTGTTGGAGAAGGAATTTGTCTTGTTACTCTAAATGGTGAGAAATTTTTAAGAGCTATCTGTTTCCAATTTACCTATACTAATGATGATGTTGAATATGAATCCTTAGTACATGGGCTCATGTTAGGCAAGAAAAAGGGAGTAAAGAATCTGATAGTAAAAGGAGATTCAGAATTAGTGGTGAAACAAATCAGAGAAAAGGCAATAGCCAAAAATGTAAGGATGAGATCCTATAGACACAAAATTTGGGACTTAATAGATGATTTTGAATCTTTCAATATTAAATTAGTTCCTAAAACCCAAAATTTTGAAGCAAATAGGATGGCACAAATTGGCTCACAGCTTGACCCATCAACTGATCTATTAGTCAATAATGAGTCAATCAAAGCTATAATAAGGCCAACTATCCCAGACAATGATGAAAATTAGCAAGTCTTTGAAAATGATTTTTAGGTACTCGCATTTTTGAAATAGTTAGAGGAATTTGCTAATCAATTACAACCCAAAATTGAAGAAGCATATTGAAGATATGGTGTAGTTGGGTCTTCCTTCCCCTTTTCCTAATAACAACACTATGTTAATGGTTGATAAGATTAATCCTTTATTTTTATCTAGACAAAATGGCCAGTTAGTTTTATAGGTTTTAACAGATGCTTCCTTAGTGCCAGAAGTGGAATTTGTCTTGATCCCTATGGCCCAGCTTGATTTCCAATTAAAGATTGCAGTTCATGTTTTGCAAAGTTTTTCACACAAGGACATCATCAACCTTGATTTAGCCTTCTAGGATTTGTAAAATAAATAAGGACTATCTAATGTTGAATGGTCTATTTATTAGACAACCTTATAGAATTTGTGATTTTTTGATTCCTTTTTAAGTAGGCTCAAAAGTCCTCAGGGTCACCAAGAATTGTAGAGAAAAATACTATACATTTTGTTTCGAGTTTTAGTTGTGAGCTCCAGTTTTGTCCCTACGCATTTTAGTTTTGGTAGTGAAGGTTTTGACACAGAGCGTGGATGTAGGTTTTCATTTTACCTAAGTTTTGTCTAAATATCAGTCATGCAAAACATGCCAAGTGTCATCAGTTGAGACACATTATGATTTCTCTAAGTAAATCAGAAGCTACCTTATGTCATGTTATATACCCACAGAGCATGATAAGTTTTGGCATCTGCTTTTTAGTTTCTTATAAGTTTCAAAATATTATTTCAATAAGCTTCTCTCAATATGCACAAAAGGTGCCAAGTGGCAAATATGGAAGGTTTTAATATGTTTCTCTAAGTTACATGGAAAGTGCCACATGTCCCTTCTAATATTTGTGAAGACCACCAAGTGTCGACATCCACAATTTCTTCCTTTTGTTTCATTATTGAGAAAGGACTATGGTGGGCCCCAAGTGAGTTGCTAAAGTAAGTGGAGCATGCCAAATGTCATCGTCTGTGTGAATATAAATGAGTCCCAAATAGTGTTTCTAAAGCTCAGTGGAAGCTGCCATGTGTCATCTTTTGTAGGACTCTCAAAAGGTATCTAAAGCTTCTATAGACAAGCAGAAGTCACCACATGTCACTTGTTAATACTAGCAGATAATTCCAAGTGTCCTCACCTATTTCACAGTGGGAAATGCCATGTGTATCTATTTTAGCTAATGATCTTGTAGAGAGGCTAACCATATTAGATTTGAAAGATATCTTCTATCATACATTTTTAGTTAAGTTCTAGTTCAGTTAGACCGTTGGGATTTGATCGTGTGAGCAATCTTGAGCTAGTCCTATGCTATAAATATGAGTTCAAATCGAGGGAGAAAAGGAGGAAAGGGAGAGAATTTTCTACATATAGATTGTTATCAGAGATTTACAATAAGTTTTTGAGACTTTCTTGTTGTGGCCAATAATATCATTTGCCTTTGTTATATTTTCTTAACTCAGAAAGTTTGTATAACTGTGCATGTATCAGTGCCTTTTATGTGACTAGAAAATTAATAAGAAGACTGAGTTCTGTGCCTTTGCTAATATTTTCTATGTAATTACAAAATCATCTAAGTTGTGAGATTTTGATTTTATTTGTTTTCATCTTTTACATTGATCATGCATTGTTTGCTCTTTAATGTAATTGAATCCTAAAGATAGCTTCATTGTGCTTAGTATTAAGGAATGAATCATACTCAGGCACATCACCATAGTTAAATTTTCTTTCATTGCATTGGTGATTTTGTTTAATTTTTATCCATTTTTACCACAATACATTTAAGATAAAGAAGAGCCAACTTCTTTAAAATCTGGAGGTCATTTCAGGTTGCAAGTCCCACATTCTTGAAACTTCCCATGTTGGTGTTGGAAATAGTGCAATTTTAAGCATCAACAGGTAGTCCCACAATAGAGGCATCACATGGCTTGTCCTCTAATCCTCCATGTTTAGAACCAACTAGGGGAGACAAAATGATTATTATAGACATTGAAGATGATTTTGATGAGGAAGTCAAGTTAAAAATAGCCAAGGCTATGAGACTTCAAGAAGAATCAATGGATCTTTCTCTTCAAGATACCTAATCTTTTGTTAGTTTTCCTTTGTCTTCTATACACATTTTTTACCAAGCTACCTATGTGGAAGTCCCCAAATCTATTCTTTCTACCTCCACTACTACTATTACTCCTTCTATCTCCACTTCCATCCCATCCATTGCACAAATCTTATTTTTTTCCTACTAGCACCTCCATGGTTGGATAGCTCAAGAAAAAGATAGTGTCTAAGAAGGTGAAGAAAACTTTGGCCACCTCCCAACTCCATGTTTTATCCACCCAAATCAACCTTCCACTTTCAACTACCACTTATATAAAGTAGACCACTATGAAAACCATTGATACTGGAAGGTAGGCCAAGCCTCAAATGGTCATAGTCCATCCACTCCCTCAGTTTAGAGGAGTGGAATGGTCTAAAATCATAGGGCTTTCCCTTCAAGATGTCCTTACCAAGGATTTTAAGAAGTAGTAGAAATCCCAAGAGGAAAGAGAGGAAGAATTTATTACCATAACCTTTGATTTATCCCAACTTGATATTCCTCCCTTGGTAGTAGATTTGAGGAGTAAAGTTTCTCAACTACCAAATTTTAAGATCATAAAACTCCTATCTATTTCCACATTGTTTGATCCTCCAACATAAAGCATATAAAGGGTCAAGAAGATAAAATTATAAGATGACAATGGAACCCAAATCATCTTGGAGGAGAGGAAAGAGGTGTTATGCCTTACCAAAAGGTAGAACAGAAAGCTAGGGCAACCTTTATATGAAGAAAATATAACAAACCTAACTTAGGTGCACAATGGTGCTATAGTTGCCATCTATAAAGGCACAGAGCTAGATCAATAAGTGTTAGAAGTAGACTTTCAAGTGCTAGATAAGGAATTCAAGTAGCATAAAGAAAAGTCCAAAATAGTGCACATCTCAGATGGTATTGAAGCTGAAGTCTAGGAGGCAGCTTCAAGATGTTGTAATGCACTAGAAAATATGGAGTTTATGAGGGTTGATATAGCCCCTCATGTGAGCTAGGATAATCTATTATACAACTCTCTAAGAGATGACAATGGAAAAATAAAGATGCTAGTGGTCTACATAGGTAACTCACTCTACAGTCATCTTGACTTAATGACTATGTTGAAGGCATCTAATGCCTTGAACTTAGTAGGCTTTAAGTAGAAGGAAGAAAAATATTGGTTACAAAATGTTGTGGATTTATTCCCCAAATACCAAGCACATGAGGCTTAGATCCTTTATATTTTACACAAGCTAAAGTTATCATAGGTGAAATACTCTAATGGTATGCTCATTAGTAGGCTCAATTTTGATAAGCTTATCTAAAAGATAGTTGATGAATTCAAGAAAAGATTGCAAGGTTTATGGATCGAGGAAATTGAATTAAAGTTGAGAAAGTATTGAAAGAAGGTCATTGAAGTTGAGATCTTCAAGAATAAATTTCAAATAACCAAGGATGATCATACCAATCTCCTTGGATAGATAAAGATAATTCATCGACCTTCACTTCTAAATCTGGATATATATAAAAGAAACATGGATTAACCCACAAAGTCTATGAAGATAATGAGGCAAATAAAGAGAAAGTTGATAGTACAAAAATTATAGGTTTAGTGGCCACATTGAATTCCATTCCAACCAAAGTGCATGCAACACTTCAAATGAGAAAGCTTTGATAGGCTGAGTATTATGCATGTACAATTTTGTAACAGTCTATGTATTTAGATTTTGGAGTAGATAATTGTAAGGAATTAACTTTGTATTTTGTGTACATGTACAAATTACATGACTTTGAAAAGTCAATTTATTTATTTTCAGCTCCTATTTACCTCTTAGATGGTTTCTATAACTACATGTTCTAACCGACACTTATAACCACTTTCATTAACTTGGAAGATGAGGTGACCCCTTACCCAAGTCTATATATATAATTATAACCCCACTCAATTTTAAGAGTTAGAAAATTTTGGAATATAGAGAAGCGAGTAATTTTTATCATTAGCAAAGTGTCCTAATTATTGTCTTTCTAATTCTATGTAATTGATTGTTATTTCTATGGTTGTATGATTCAATAAATATTTAGTATGCCATAGCTGCAAGTATATTATTGATTTATTGATTAATTTACTAATCTTAAGATGTGCAATAGATATTAAAATATAAGTAAATATATCAATAAAATTATTCATGTTAATTTAATCATATTTTTGAATGTGTATTTATGCTTTCTTAGGTGTATTTTTCTATGTGATGGAATAGCAACCTCAGATAATTCACTTACCCAAGACATAATTTCTTGATCAAAGGTGTGCAACAACTACCTTAAAAAGAGCAACCTTTGTTTGAGGCATGTGAACTTTCTACATCTCTATTCCCTTGAACTTTCTAGACATGTCTAACTACATGTGTGTTATTGCTTTTAGCAACATACATAGGTTTGAGAAATCATAGGTCTATTCAAAAACTAACCAAGGGAATAATTCCAAAGAACCACAAAGTCTCCTTTTCTACCCTATGTTACCTTCCTTTTTGAGTTTGTTATTGATATCTACCCACTTTATATTAAACACTAGCCACCCATCCAAATCATGTAGAAATTCACTCTATTATAAGGCCACACCTCTATCAAAAAAACCTTGTTAATAACCTACATGTTCTACCCCTATTCCATCAATAGGTTGAGCTATACTGCATACCTATAACTCATGACCTAGAGTGGATTTTACCTCCATAGATATATTAAAATATTAGAGGCTACCTCATTTGACTGTAGTGTGCATAAACCCCACATCAACATAATTCTAGTTTATTCCCATCCTATTCCATATCATATTTTCATGGGCACAGTAAACTACATATGTAATCTTGTTTTCCATTTATTTTAGTATTAATAAATAAGAATCCTTCTATTTTTATCATTTTCAGCATTATAAATTTAAGATATTATTTATCCAATATTCTAATTAATTAGCCTATTATAGATATGTTTATCACCTTTGTGCTTATTCATTTCTATATTCATAAATCTATAATATTTTTAACCATATCAATTTAGGGTTAAGCATTTGGTGAACCTGTCCCTTTATGCAAACCCTAGCTTACCTTAGTGTGTTAGCCTTCTAAGGTTTTTCATTAATATATTTTTTCATATTTTTTCTATCATTTGTATGTAATGAAGGCATAGTCCTAGATTACTTGGTGTTTTTGTTGAACACATAGAGTTTCCTCATTGTCCATCTAAAATGACTCAAAAAAATGAAGTAACCAATCCTATACCCAATGAAGATTCTACTATTGAAATTTAACCACATACTAAAGAGGTTATCATATAAGATGATTTTAATTATCAAAAGGATGAATCTAATGAAAATAATGAATAATAAAAAATAGATCAAGATAAACTACAAATTTTCTTTATGTTTTGAAACCATATACAACACAACATTAAATATATTTATGAGATCCTAAAAACCATATTAGAAACTTAAAAATCAAAAAGTGTAGAGTTAAAAATAGGTACATCTATTGATCATGCTATTAAATTTATGGGTCATCCCTATATACCAATAACCCTCCCATTGGGCACATCACCACTTCATACTTATAATGGGGAGCATAATATGGTTTTACACTTTTATCCCTTGAAAAAAATACTACTAATGCTACTTATTACATGAGAAACATAAATACTTCAACCTAATTACCAGTTTTAATGCCTAGATCCACTCAAACTATTGGTTATACTTCCTTTGGTGACTTATGAAACTATAAATTTTAATGACCAAAATGTCCAAGATCTTTTCAAAACTATAAAACATTTAAAAACTAAGGTTACAAATATTATAAAAAATTATATGAAAACATATTATGTTGTTGATTAACAATAGGTGTTGCATAACCCTTTTTCACCTAAAATATCTTTGCACCCCTTGCCAACTGTAGATGTTGAACCTAAACTCACATTTTATGATGGCAAGGGTGATCCTAAACAACATATTAAATTTATATCTGATGAATGCCTTGATTATGTATCTAATGATAAACTTTCAAATAAACTATTTCTAGGTATCCTCAAGGACTTTGCTCTAAGGTGGTTTTATGACTTGCTAATCTAATCATTAAAAGAATTCATATATATTTCAAAAAAAAAAATTGAACACTTATATATCAATATTACCAAAAAGGTTTCTTATGCCCAAATTGAAAAAAATTAAACCAAGAACCAATGAATCCATCAATGAATATGTCTTAAGGTACAAAACAATGTTGGCTAAAATTACCAATCTAATGGTAGATAAAAATCTTCAATATATCTTAAAGAAAAGTTTTCTTTCCCCATTATATGATCCTATTATTTTTAAAAAGTTCAAATATATCAATGACTCATGCCATATTTTTCATGACCATGAAATGAAACTTATTTGATATCTCATTGAATAAATTTAAATATGTAGCAAACATACTAACTACATCAAATTCCAAGTTTACTATCAAACCAAGTTATATGTAAAACCCGTTGAATCTAAAAAAGGAAAAAACTACTATAGTTAATTTAGTGTCACAAAAACTTAATCACCATATCTTATCTATTGATTCAAGAATATAATTTACATGCTTACCTGAGTATATAGCTTCATTACTTATGAATATTATGGAGTTTCACCCCATATCCCCTCATTATATAAAGGATAATATGAGTCAACCTATACCCAAATGATATGAGGACAATGTTTATTATGGCTATCATAATCCCTAGGGCATTATACAAACTAATTTTTACCTTGAAGCATAAGATCCAAGGCCTTATTGATTACCAAAAAATTACAACTGATGATTCTCCAAAGGAATCAATTTCACAACCTAGTGATCACTAAAAATATAATATATTTAAAAAGCATTTGCTAGACCATTATAATAAGGAACCAAAATTACAAATGGCATATAATGCAAATCCTTTTACACCACATCATGGGAATCCATTAGATGGTATTTATTGAATATTTTAACCACAAGTCAAAACCCTATAGTATAAAAATTGACATGGGGGTCTATTATAATGTTATATGGTGTTTCATAGTCCTTTTGATGTCATTTAATGTGTTATTATCTTTTTTCATGGTCAAATCTAGTCATAAGTCTTTTTATGCCATTTAGGGGTAACTTTTAGAGTCATTAATGAAGGTGGTATGGTTAAATTGATGTAAAAGTGTTACAAACTCTTTTTAAACATCCAATATTTCAGATCCTATCATTCATGTTAGTACTAAGTAAAAAACTTGTAGGTTCCTAATTGAAATAAAGAAAATAAGTGAAAAAGAAGAGGTTTTGATAGTTGTATGGCCTATAGAGGAGAGTGGTATGCATGGAAATATTTTATAATGACCCTTAAACATCAATTAATCCATTTAAAAACTTTATCAAATTTTAAAGAATAAAAAATGGCTGAAAACCATTTTGTTCTGTCATCACTCCACGAGACATGCAAAACTAGTCAAAAGGTCCTCTGATGATATGGCTAGTAGGAGAAGTTTTAGGTCAAATGATCTTGTGTTATATAGTAAAATTTGTATAATTAATATTAATTTAAGGATTTTTAATGATTACCTATGCTTTATGAAACATTATTAAGAAGTTGACTGTCTCAGTTTGCTTGTTAATGCCCACACCCTATAGGTTTTCTTTTTATTTGAGCTTGTGCATATAATCTAGTAGGTGAAATTTCTTTTATAGGATGTGTGAATCATTATTTCATGGTTTCAATCCTTATTTTCATGTTTAAATGTGATTTTATGAGTTTAAACCTCTTAAGATTTAGGGTGAGTATATTAGTAAATCTATAGACATGCCCATCAATTATAGAGGTTTTCATTCCCTGTATTGGTTTCTAAAAGTGATGCATTAATGTATTATATTATTTTAAAGTAATTAATATCAACCACCTTTCATTATGAATCTCAGTATCAAAAGAGGTCATCAATGGAGTTGTAGTCAAACATGACAATATAGTTAATTCCTTCCTTGTAGTTAGTTGAGTCACGGTGTATGAAGGTTAGGAAAAAAATCATGAAGATGTCACAGGGATTTTTAATAGGTTAGACATATTATTATAACGTGAGTAACCAAACTATGCTCTCTAAATGGCATATAACTAACTTTGATAACTAGTTTCTCATACACACATAATCTTGTACCATTAATGAACACCTACATGTGACCTCCAGGATTGCTGAGCACATTGAGATAAGATATCAGAGCTGGTTTGAGGTCCTTCAGGGTGAAAAGGATTCATTTAAAGACTATAATAATGTTTAAATACTGATTATAGGCCTATATTCTATTCACATTGCTCATGTCTCATTATCACTACCTTATGACCTGCATAAAAACCTAAGGTGGCCCCCATAAAGACTTGAAAGTGTTACAAAGAGATGTTTAAACATGCTAGAGATCTTCCTTAAGGTCCTAAAATGTTGAAGATGCCATAATAGTCAATAGTGAATCTTTTGTGTAGTAGGGAGACTTGAGGGTCATATATATTTATGGAGAATGAGTTTTAGGGACAAGTTTCCTTAAAAACTCTAAAATAGAGCCCTAACTACTTTTAGTGCTATTATATGATGATGTGACCTAGAGTCAAGATGAATTAGAATGCATCCATATTGTAGATGTCATCTAGGGTCAAAACCTTGAAAATGAGAATGGGTGTTTGACCAAAGAAGCATGATGTTAAGAGGCCTCCATTGTAGACAATTCTTCACTATAGCTTTTCAATGTTCTTTATAATATTTAAAACTTCAAATTTTCTCATAGTATAAGGTGGTATGACAAGAGTTTATACCCATGGAAAATGACAAGAGGTGATATGGACTAGTGTCTCAAAGAACACATTGAGAATGGTTAGAGTATAAGGTTTTTGACTTACATGACAACCTACAAGACCCTTTTCAAGCCTAAAAAAGTACACCTACAAGTTTCAAATAAGGGCAACATGTTAGGTTTTGACAGTGAGTGCATTGGTCTAGTATTAAGCATGATATGAGTATATTTCACTCATTTAATGGGACTATAGGATCTCAAGAAATCCTATACATGAGATGGAATATGCATATTATCCTACTTGTGTCCTTTTGACTCTAAAAAAGTACATATATAGTTGTATTATAGCATTATAGTGAGCTAAAAGATGATGGTTTGAGAGGATGGCCTACCATAGGTATGGTGATAACAAGTATAAATTCATGTTAAATATAATTGAAGTCTTCAATAAGATAATAGGGCAATAATTCAAGGTCTGATATACCAAATTTCACCTATAAGTATGCTTTTAGAGTAAGCAACATAGTCACAGTTGACTATCAACCAGGGTTGTCTAAATGAAGGGTCTACATTAAGAGTTTGGAAAAGGAAAAATGAATTTTGACATGCCTTAGAGATTATTTAAAGTGATTTCCATCACTTGAGACTCTCAATAAATGGAAAATAGAATATGGATGGGTTAAAACACATAAATTATAGTCAACACACTAAAAATACACACAATAAATTCCTCATGAGTCTATCTTAGGGTTTAAGGTGTTTATAGGTGATAGGAGTTTGAAAAAACTATAACTAAATACATATGGTATATAAGACCTAATTAGTCCCATCATATTATCATTTGGTCTGAGGTAATAAGAGAGATGCCCTTTGTTTTATCTTAGATAGATGGTACTCTTAGGAAGATAAAAGACTTTAGGGTTAGTGAGCAAATGACAATAAGATGGCTTTATAATGGTGTAAACCTTGAAGAAAGGTGTAGAGAGGTGAATTGGACATGGACTAACATGAATTAATCCTCATAAGTGATACAAACTAAATAGAGTGTCCCAAATCCACATAGGTGTAAATAGACCTACTAAGTCTTGACTAGGCCTATTGCCTAAAAGGGGTCCAATTCTTTTTATAACACAAGATGAGAATTATATTTAATTGGAAAATGTACATGGGGAGTTAAGAGGTATGTTTGAGTTTTTTATTTACATATGAGGCCATAGATAAGTCATTTCTTGATTTGATAGCTTGGTAGCTTGCATAAAATACCTTGGAGAGCTCAATAGGCTAACTTGGGAAGCTCATACATGTAGGGATGCATAACATGGGATATCAAGGAGTTAGGGTATTTTAGAGAGGGTTAATAAAAAGGTTCTAGTGGAATTTTTTAGAAGATTTAATGTGATGATTTTATGAACAATCCTTAAGAGATAAAACATCTCAAAACACTCTAAAACCTTGATAATGACCCAATGGAAAATATGAAAGAGAAGAATATAGATGGGCTATAATGACTTGGGAGATTATTGGAACTTGTAAAGGACTCCACCAGGCCCCTTCCCATCAAGTTGGCTTTTACCCTATTTATACAGATAGAGTATAAAACTAGTTTTCTTGATTGTTTTTGGTGTTTTTTACGCAAAAAATGTTTTTAAAATATGATGATCACTTTGGGAGAGATAATAAGACATAAAATAAATCCTAATACTCATTTATTTATTTAAGAGAGCTCATAAGTATCTTTGTTAACACCTTCATCTCATCCAGCCTATAATGACATAGTGAATGAAGAGTGATCACCTAGTAAGAAGGTGATAACTTCAATTGGGAAACGTTTTAAGTTTTTCCTAATGAATATAAGGGTAGGAGGACTCTTTACAAGTGTAACATCATCCTTTGTATAGATTGGTTTGAGAAACTGAAGCACACCATGGTGCCAAGTGTGAAGGGAGATTATGACTAAAGGTAGTGAGAACACTTGCCCAAAATAATAATGATGATTAGGGACACATTTAATGAATTTTAGATAATTTCTATAACCCCTCCCTCATATTAAAATGTTCTAATATATCCCTAGTATGCTATGGAGTGTTCAAGGAAGGCCAAATGATGAAGGTAGTTTCTAAGCAAGGAATTAAAGAGTCTTATGCTAGACCTAAAGGAGTTTCATGATTTGAGGGATATTTTTTAAATTAGACCTTACATGGTCTATTCCATAGTCATTTACTATATATGTATAACTCCTCTTAGCTTGAAATTTTTTTTTGTGACTCTTAGAATTCATACTTTTATCTCCTTTCTCAAATGATAGAAGTACTAGCCATTTTGGCTTTGGTCTCATAATTCCACACCATGTATGATGAAGACTTGATGGTTTGATTTTGTAATTTTCCTTTAAATAATAAATTTAATCTGGTTTTGAGTTCATGAACATTTTGTCTAAGTGTGCAAAGTGATGTATGGTGAGGTCTAGTGATTTTATCCTTTCTTATCCTTATCCTTTCATGTATACTATAATGAGTTATCATTATAGCATGTCATATACAGTTTATCTAGTGTGTTTGGCCCCCGTTAAGTGTGCAAGTGTACTTATATATAACAATATAACCCTTGGTCTACATACCTTGAGTTGTCTCATGCATATCACCTTTATATTAAAACACTTATGTTAGAACATATTAAGACTTTGAAGCTAGTTTATAGGTCCTGTTTCTCAATGAAATAAGTATGATATCATAGTTTATATCTTCATTATGTATCAACACCTTAGAGTATATTTATGTCATGCATAATTATATCCATTTTCACATAAATAATCAGTTAGTATAGGTGAAATCACTTCAAGGCAAATTTAGGGAGCTAGCCCTTAAACCTAAAGGTCTACTTATACTATAGGTAAACCCACATACCTATAATTATTAAGATGTTTCCAAAATCTTAGGGTAGACTTGAACAAAATCCTTTAGGGTGAAATATTTTGTGACAATAATTCTGGCATGCTTGGTGGGATCCATTATCCTAAAGATAACTTGTTAAGGTGAATGTTGGTCTTGACAACATTAGCTCCATATTAGTGTGCTACTTAGCATTTGGAAAATTAATTAAAGGTAAAATATGGTTTTCAACCATTTTTTTGTCATATATTTTCTCTCTTACTTCATGGTCCTTATTAGGTCATCTTTTAGTAGATTTTTTAGCATGAACTTCCTCTTGAAGTTCAAAACCCTCATCCTATTCTACCCTTTGAAGAACAAGAGGACTTTGCTAGCTAAGAGGATCAAGAGAGTGAGGATATCTTGAAGAAACATGTATAGTAAATATGCCTTTTACTACCTTTATTATTTAAAATCTAATCCATCTTGATGCCTATGATGCCATTCCTACTAATGATATAAAGAGTGTCCCCACATTCAATGGTGAAGGTCATGTCACACCTAGTGAACACAACAAGGATGTCTTTTATTTATATAGTTTTCATAATTTTTCTAAGGATAATATTGAATTTAGACTCATTTTGATGTCCATTAGATGGAAATCACTTGACTGGTCTAGGATTTTTCCTAATTGTTGCATCAAAACATGGGATGAATTTGTAGTGTTGTTAACTTCAAGATTTGAAGATGAAATTGACTATACTTCAATCATAAATCAGATCAATGTGATCCAAAGAGCCCCCAATAAAATAATGCATGAATTCAATGAGAGGTTAAAAAAGACTTGGCAAAGGTTTCCTCCTCCCATGAGACCACATGTTATATTTATCTTCTTTACATACGTGAGAGCCATTGGTACTAATATTTCCATCATGCTACAATCCATGGGTGATTTCACTCTTCCTAAATCATATGAACTTACCATAGGAACTGAGATTGGCCCCATTCAAGCTAGAAAGGTGATTCCTAAAGTGTCTATGCCTATATTACCTAATGATCCTTATTTATACTCCAAAAATTATTCAAAATCCTAATGTTAATTCCAAGACAAAGCATACTCATAAGAAGGTAGAAGATGTAAGTGATTATCAATCAAGGTCGAAGTTATTTGAGATAAGATGTAAAGCCTTAGAGGCTCAAAATAGGAAAGATAATATGAAATAAGGTGTTAATAAAAATCCCTATCCCTATCAACAAAAATATGGTCAAAAATATGGGAGAGGAATAGGTCAAGGGTATCCTAAATTCAACATGCCTACTAATGTATATAATCCTAATTCTACATCCAACATAAGAGAGATGGTACCAATGCATAACAACCTGGTATAAGGATAAGAGTGGAAAAAGGCCAATTCATGGATGCTATTGAAGGTGGAGAGAAATATATATTTTCTTAAGGAGGATTCACTCTTCTAATATCAATATAATATGAAGTCTTAATGCAAGAAAGTGAAGGTTGGCAGCCTCAATGAGAAAAATTCACTAACTTCTTAGTGGAATATAATTACGTGATCAATAAAGGAAAATACGTTGAAAAAAATAAATGAGCCAAGAGGAATTATTTATTTGGAAATAATAATATTCCTATAAGTTCATATAATCCTCTTACAAGGAAACAAGGCATGGTTGTAAGCATGATAGTCCTTAATATTCTTCCACCTCCTCCAAATTAGAATATGGTAAGGTTTGCTCAAGGTGTTTCAATTCCTCAAGTTAAAATCACTTCCTTGCCTCAAAAAACTCAATAAAATTTAATCACCTCTTATCTAAACATAATTTATTCATTTAATAATGATAATGCATTCATTTCCCTTTGGGATGTCCTTCATATGCTTGGCTAAAAAGAGCTTTTGCAAAAAAAGTTGTCTACTATCCCTAATAGTCATCCATATTCAACCCAAAGTCATGGTAATTTTTATATTAAAAATTCCCCTAAAAATATTATGAAACCATATACCAAATATGATAATGCTCCACCTTTCTACCTCACTCTCATTATCGGTGATAAACTAGTCCATAATTGCATAGTTGATAGTGGCACCTCTACATTAGTCATACCCAAAGTTGTAGATGATAAGTTGGGCTTAAAATGAACCAAATATTAAAGGTGTGCTTAAATTATATGGTACACCTACTAATATAGTATTTTTTATCAAAGTATTGAATTTATTCCCTCCATGATTGTCTTAGTTTTCCCATCCTCTGAGACATTATTATTATTGACCTTCTTGCTCATTTTGTAATCTGCATTTAAAGAGATTTTAAAACTAAGATAGGAGGATACCTCTTATATAATTTGTTCTTATTATCCTTCAAAATAATATATGGAACCAAGGTAACCATAATAACTTATACACTTGTAAGTTCCTACATTGAGCCTTATGTAGAATTAAGCTCAAATTTAAATTTTGTAATCAATGAGAAAGAGGAATCTAATGTGGATGATTATGCTTCTTTAAAACTTGAGGGTATATATAACTTGTTTATATATTATTATGGTTTATATTCTTATGAGCATGATCCATATGAATACTTTGAGTAAACTAACCTTGGTACCTATATCATCCATGAAGAAGTATTTGAGTAAGTTGAGGCAAGTGTTGAGAATTATATCTCACAAGTTGTTGAGAGTAATTACTTGATCCATGTATATGATGATGGTATATTAAATATCTTGATATATTACCATGGTGAGAATAATTGTGTCATTTTGTGTATAATTGATGAAGCTACCCTTGATGATGACATCCATGTTATGAATGAGGATGAACTATGCAAAGGTTCAATGCCATATGCCAAGAATTAGATTAGTTGGGTAAAAATCCTACTCCAAAATATTTCATATTAGATTTCAATTTTTTTGATAAGCCTAATGAGTAGGTTATTTAGTGTCTCACCAATCATGGAAAAGAGTGTCATGTTATGAATAAGGTTAAGCATCAATCTATTATCAAATAGTTTGTAGTCCTTAAGATTTCAAGTGAAGTTAAGGTAAGCATGTTTATTCTTGAAGGATAGTCAAGAGTTAAATCTAAATTAGAACCAAAATTAGAGGTATTTGAACAAAAATAAGAGGAAATAGATGATCATACACATCAAGTGTATCATGCCCAAGAAGATGGAAAGATTGAGGCAAATATCAAGTTTCCCAATCTACAATTTGAGAAGTGTATATCAAAAATGAGAAAGATCAATCAAGTTGTAAATCAAATCAGGTTCCTTGGAGGGAAAGAGAGAACATTCATGAAATCCCAAAGAATTCCACTTGCAGGTATGAGGAGACATAAACATGGTAAGATTCTTGACCATCTATATACTCAAGTGTTTGATGATGAAGATGCTTCACATGCTAGATTTCCTTCATGGAGTGAAAAATATGCAAGAGGAACCATATTTGAACTTGGTTGAAGTAAGATAATATGTATTTTACCTCAATATTTAGGTATTGTAAATAGTATATTATGTGTGTCTATCTTTCTTTCAATTATGTGTGTGTTCCATAAGTATTCCAATTAAACCCATGTTTGTTTCCTTCAGTGTGTCTTGTTTTATGTGTCCTTTATTTATGTCTGGATTGGTTTCAAAGGAAAAATTAGTGTAAAACTTGTGTTTAGATGACTCCATGGATCAATGGATAGGATTAGGCTACTAGTCTTAGCATAACAAGCATACCACCTCTAGGAAATCACCAAGAATGTTCATTATTTTGACCACAAGTCAAAATATGTCAACCCCTTATAGTAAAAAAATTGATATGGGGGTATATTAGAATGTTATAAAGTGTGTTATATTCATTTTAATGTCATTTAATGAGTTATTAGCTTTGGTCATGGTTAAATCTAGTCCTAAGTTTTTTTATGACATTTAGGGGTCACTTTTAGAGTCATTAATGAAGGTGGTATGATTACCATTATGTAAAAGTGTTCTAAAATCTATTTTAACATAAAATATATCAGGTCCTATCAATCATGTTAGTAATTACTACAAAACTCATAGGCTCCTAACTGAAATAAAAAAAACAAGTGAAAAAGAGGAGGTTTTGGTAGTTGTATAACCTATAGAGAATAGTGGAACATGTGGAAAAATTGTATAATAGCCCCAAAATTACTTGAATCTATTTCAAAACTTCATCATATTTATAAGAATAAAAATGGGAGAAAAACCATTCCTCTTCTTTATCACTCCACTAGACATGCAAAACTGATCAACAATCTACTGATGCTATGACAAGTAAGAGAAGTTTCATGTCAAATGATCTTGGTGGTAGATATTAAACTTGATTTTATTCACATTCATGGAAGGAGTTGGAATAATGGTTTCCTATTATTTACGAAACATTATTAAGAAGTTGTCTATCTTAGTTTTCTTGGTACTCCCCACACCTTATAGGTTTTCTTCTTGTTTGAGCTTATCTGTATAATCTAGTTGGGGAAATTATTTCCACATGATGTGAACATCCTTATTTAATGGTTTTCATCCTTGTTTTCATGTTTTTAGTTGAATTGATTAGTTCAAACCTATTAAGTTGTATGTTGAGTATATTAGTGAAGTTGTAGACATGCCCATCAACTATTTAAGTTTTCATTCCCTATATTGGTTTCTATTAGAGATTTATTGATGTATTATATGATTTTCATGTCATATAAACCACCTTTCATTGTGAATCATAGTCTAAAATGAGGTCATCAATGGAGTTGTAATCAAACATAATAACATAGTCAATTCCTTGCTTGCAATTAGCTGAGTCATGGTGTATCAAGGTCATGAGCATGTTAATGAAGATGACATAGGGAGTTTTAAGAGTTCAAACATCTTTTTATAACATGAGTAACCAAACTAAGATCTCCAAATGGAATATAACTAATTGTGATAACTAGTTTCTCATACACACATAGTCCTACACCATTAATAGACACCTATAGGTGACCTACAAGAAGTTGAACATGTTAAGATAAGATATTGGAGTTGGTTTGAGGTCCTCTAGGGTGAAAATGATTCATTTGAAGACTGTGATAAGGTCTAAAAATTCATTATAGGATTATATTTTATTCACATTGCCTATGTTTCATTCTCACTACCTAATGACCTACATGAACACCTATAGGTGGATCTTATAGATACTTGAAAGTGTTTCACACAGATGTTTAAACACATTTGAGACCTTCCTTTAGGTTCTAGAGAGTTGAAGATTCCATAATAATACATAGTGGATATTTTGAGTAGTAGGTAGACTTGAGGGTCATATACATTTGTGGATAATGAGTTTTAGGAACAAGTTTCCCTAAAAACTTCAAAATAGATCCCTAGCTACTTTGGTTCTACTATATGATGATGTGACATAGCGAATAGATGAAGTAGAAGAGATCCATATTTTAAACTTAATATAGGTGTAAAACTTTTAAAATGAGAGTGGGTGTTTGACCAAAGGATCATGATGTTAAGAGGCCACAATTTTAGATAATTCTTCACTATAAGTTTTTAATGTTCTATGTAGTATTTATAAATTCAAATGGTCTCATAGTCTAAGGTGCTATTAAAAGAGTGTATATCCATGGAAAATGACCTTATTAAGGTGAGATGGACTAGTGTACTAAAGAAAAAATTGAGAAGATTTGGAGTATAAGTTTTTTGACCTACATGATAACCTATAGGACCATTTTTGGCCCAAAAAAGTACACCTATAGGTTTTAAAGAAGGGCGACATGTTAGAACTGAAAGTGAGTGCATTGGTCTAGTCTTAAGCATGATATGAGTATATTTCACTCATTCAATGGGAAAATAAGATCAAAATTAATCCCATAAATGAGATTTACTATTCATAATATCTTATAGGTGTCCTTTTTACTCTAAAAATTCACATCTATAGTTGGACTATATCATGATAGTGAGCTAAAAGATGATGGTTTGAGAGGATGGCCTAGTATAAGTATGTTAAAAAAAGTACATATGAATTTAAAATGGAATTGGAAATTTGAAGAAGATATTGGGGAAATAATTTAAGGTCTAATATAAAAATTTTCACCTATAGGTATGCTTTTGGAGCAAGCAACATAGTCACAGTTGATTATCAACCAGGCCTGTCCAAATGAAGTGTCTACATTGAGAGTTTGTCAAAATAAGAATTAATGTTGACATGATTTAGAGATTAATGATAGTGATTTACATCACATGATACTCTAAAAACATGTAAAATAGAGCATGGATGGGTTATAACACACAACTTGCACTCAACACACTAAAACTACACATAGTCAATGCCTCATGAGTCTGTCTTGGGTTTTAAGGTGTTTAGAGATGCTAGGAGTTTGAAAAAACCCTATCATTGAGTAAATATGGTATTTAAGACATAATTAATCCCCTAATATCATAATTTTGTCTAAAGTAATGGGGGAGATTCCCTTTCTTCTATGTTAGATAGAAGGCACTCTTAGGAAGAGAAAAGGCTGTAGGGTTAGTAGGAAAATGATAATAGGGTGGGTTGAGAGAAATGAAAAACTTGAAAAATGTGTAGATAACTCAATTGGAAATTTACCAACATGAATGAATCCCCATAGGTGATATAAACTAAACAAAGTTTCCTAAACCCACATTAGTGCAGATAGACCTATTAGGTCTTAACTAGGCCTATTGTTTAAAAAGGGTCAAATTCATTTTTTGACACAATATGAGAATTATGATTAATTGGAACATGTACGTGGGGAGATATAAGGTGCTTTTAATATTTTTATTTTTAGAGGAGACCAAAAATAAGTCATTTATTAACTTGAGATCTTGGTAGCCTACATAAAATACCTTGGAGAGCATGATAGGCTAACTTGGGAAGCTCACACCTATACGAATGCATATCATGGGAGCTTAAGGATATATGGTATGTTATAGAGGGTAACAAAAAAATTTCTAGTGGAATTTTTTAGAATATTAAACTTCAATATTTTATGAACAATCCTTAAAAGCAAAAACATCTTAAAACCCTCTAAAACCCTTGATAATGACTCGATGGGAAAGATGAAGAAGGAGAAACATCCAAATGGGATAGAATAACTTGGGAGGTGATTATAAATTGTATAGGACTTCACCAATCCCCTTATCATTAGGTTATATTCTACCCTACTCATACACATAGGGTATACAACTAGTTTTCTTGATAGTTTTTGGTGTTTTATAGGTATAAAGAGTTTCAAAAGATGAGGATCACTTTGGGAGATAGAATAAGAAATAAAATAAATAATAATACTCATTTATTTCTTCAAAATATCTCACAAATATCTTTGCTAACACCTTCATCTCATCGAGTCTAGAATGACATAGTAAGTGAGGAGTGATCACTTAGTGAGAAGGTGTTAACATCAATTGGGTTTCATGATGAATGTAAGGGTAGGATGAATATTATAAAGTGTCACATCATCCTTTTTATGTAATGTTTTTATAAACTGAAGCACACCATGGTACCAAGTGTGAAGGGTGAGTGAAAAAGGTGATTATGACTATAAATAGTGAGAACACTTGACCATAAGAATATTGATGATTAGGGACACATAAAATGCATGTTGGATCATTTTTATAACCCCCCCCTAATATTTCAATGATATCATCTATCCTTAGTAATATATGGAACATTTAATGAAGGCCAAATGATGAAGATAATTTCTAAGTAAACAATTAAAGATTCCTACACCAGACCTAAAGGAGTTTCATGATTTAAGGGATATTTTTCAATGTAGACATTTCATGGTATATTACATATTAATTTATCCTACATATATAAATCCTCTCATATTTAAAAGTGTTTTTATGGCTCTTACACATCATTCTTCTCTCTTTTCTCAAATTCTATAAGTACTAGCCATTTTGGCTCTGGTGTCATAATTCCACACCATGTCTGGCAAAGCCCTACTAGTTTGATGTTGTAATTTTATTTTGAAAAATAAATTAAATATAGTTTTGAGTAAATGAATTTTTTTTCTAAGTGTTCAAAGTGATTTATGGTGAGGTCGAATGATTCTATCATTACTTCTCCTTATCCTTTCATGTTTAGTACAAGGAGTTCCCATTCAAAAAGGTCATATAGAGTGTAGATAATGTTTTTTTCCACTTTCAAGTGTGAAAGTGTCCTTAGGTATAATAATAATACCTTTGGTCTACTTACCTTGATTTTTCTCATGAATATCACCTCTATATTGAAACACCTATGTTAGAACAATTGGGACTTTGAAGCTAGTTTTTAGGTCTTATTTCTTAGTGAAAGAAGTATGATAGCATAGTGGATATCTTCATGGCATATCAAACCCTTAGATTATATTTATTTCATGCATAATTATATCCATTTTCCCATAATAAATCAATTATTATAGGTGAAATTACTTCAAGGCAAATTCATGGAGCTAGCCCTTAAACCTAGAGGTCTACTTCTACTATAAGTAAACCCACATACCTAGAAGTAATCCCATGTTTCCCAAATATTCAAGTAGGCTTGAATAACCTCCTTTATGGTGAAATATTTGGTGAAAAAATTAGTATTGGCACTTTTTCATGAAATACACCTTCTTGTGATTTAGAGACCTTCTATTATTTTTTATGACAATGAGATAGTGGATGATGACTCTGATATTCATTCATTATTCATTCAAGCATATCTTGATCACCAAAATATAAAAAAAATTATGAATGATAATGTTCTAATTTAAAAATTTTACACCAGGACATTAATTATGCACTTAGGTTATACACATTAATATTTACAATCTTCAACTAAATTAGTTAGAGAATTTGATTGGATTTCATAATAGGTTCTTAGTGATATTACTTTACCATTATAGGTTGGTCCAAAACATGCGGTCACTAAATAATTAGTTACACCATACATGGGTCTATTATATATGTTATTTTGAGTATTTTAGATACATACAATTCATGAAATACCTTATCTAGTGCATATTTATGTTTAATGTATTCATGATAATAGGGTAATTATAATATCTAGAATTTCATATGAACATCCACTTGAGAAAAATAAATTTATACCCATATAGTTAATTATCAAACCTACTAAGCTTAATCCTCCATGAAATGGAACCAACAATAAATACCCTTTTTTAGGTATAAAATACTTGATATACCATTACATCAGAGGCACAAAATGGATTCCATCGAATCCTTATCTATTATGAGCCATATTCAGATATCTAGAGAACCTAAATGTGTTCCTATTACTTTTATTTAAAATAAACCACACCATTTAATATTGGGTTCCATGAAACCCTATTATTTTTATTGTTTTCTCATGATCATAAAGTAATATTATGCATAAACATAGCATTACAAATCCTACATTGCCAAATATTAAATTTATACATGCCCCTTGGCAGTACCACCAGTTTATTACACTAGGTTCCTAGTAAGGAGATACCTATGAGAATCCTTTAAATGAGATCATAGGATATTATTTTCTATTTGGATATTTTTAAAAAAAATAAATAAATAAATATAAAAGTATATTTTTATAATTTACATGTTCTATTAGCTCTATGGAATCTATATTTGTAGATAACATATCATCTATATCTATATACGCATGTGTTTCACACATCTTTTGAGTGTGATATAGGCATACCTAGAAACATTATCTATGTAATTTCAAATGTCAACCCTTCCCTCTACTCATGTAAAATGGATATTTGGGGATCAAATCATTTGATCATGACACACCCATATTATATCATTTTATGATCATTTTCCATTAACATGTTTAAGCTTATATACTTACACATTAATTTTTCCATGCTTATATCTTCCATATTATACTTGATATGATATGTACTTGAATGTTTTTTTAACACGTATTGAGGGATTAGTATGATATGGTTATGATAGTTTATTATGATTCTATGCTTTCCTTTTAAAACTTTATTTAGTGTGTTTCTTGGTTGATATTGTCATGCATTGTATTACTTATTCAAACATTTGAACATGATCTATTGATTCTCCCCCTACACCTATGTTTTCTTATTGTGAAATTTGAATATGTCATAGTTTTTTGTATGTGGACATTTTAACATGTCTTTCTATGATTTTTTTATATTTGAATAAGTCATGTACCTTTAATTTTGTAGTATTTCAACATGCCCCTTATTGGAGGTCTCCTTAGACTATTACCTTTAAATTTTATTTTGATTACTCTTATGTGTGATTGATTACTTATTGATCTTGTATTTTTACTATTTATAAATCTCTATGATTCACATCATGTACCTTAATATCTAATGTGATCACATAAAATGTACCTCATTACCATATCTACATATACATGCTACTCATATATGCTACATGATCCATACATAGATTATATAATTATCTTATCCTTTTGAGGTAATGTAACTACCATTTTATAATTCTCATTACCTCAAAAGGGTGGAATATCACTGGGAACATGCTATAGAGGCATTATTTCATGCCTTCATATTTTAATATTTTATTAGGGTCATGCAAAAAATGCATGACCTCCTCACTTATTCAATACTCAACATTCTAAAATTACAGTGGGGGCATGTCATGGAAAAATGTTCTCCACACTCATACTAGTTCTTAGTTTCATAATTTAGTGGGGACATGTCATTGGACCATGTCTTCAACACTTGAAACTTTTCAAATTAGCAAAATTACATAGTTATATTATTTAGATGCACATTTATGGAATAATTCTATACATTGGTACCATTATTATACCTAGATTTTAGATTGAGAAATATATGAGATGCATATGCCACAAAAAAGGACACTTTAAAATGCAAAATTAGATCATATTTTAAATTCTAAATAATTTTATAGAATTTATCATACACAATGATGAACTTTTACATGTTGTTATTGAGCAAACTACTGTAATAGTTGGCTATCTTTTTAGAATGGTTTAGGTGATTAAATCATTCAATATTACCAACTTTAAAGGATGAAGTGATTAAATCATCCACCCTCAACCATAATATAAGTATGATTGGGTTGCTTGATTGAACTAATCTCAACTACTAAGTGGAAACTCACCTTTTCTCTAAGGTTGGGGGAAAGTTGTCTTCCAATACTTACACACACACACACACACACACACACACACACACACACACACACACATTCACTTGTAGGTTTTACATTTTTTCCTAATATTAACTCCAATACTTAATATTTAATCATATATTCAAATCAAATTTATATAAGGTAACTATTACATTTTGATACACATGTGTACTCCTAAATTTTCCCTCTTTAATTTTAATCATTTTAAATTATTTCAAACCCATATTTTATGAATTGATTTTATATTATAACATGTTTTTATTTTTAGATGAGTCACTATGAAATCCAAGTGGGACTCACATAAAGACAACACACATAATTATGTATTTCTTTTCCTTTATACTGGAAATTTCATTACCATATTAAAGTGGAAGAAAATATATACACTAAATATGAATTATATACTACCTTGGTCTTTTATACTTATCATGACTATAGCATTCAATTCCTAGACCTTCTTGATACCAAAAGTATCAAATCCACTATCTATTATGCCTATTACTTATCTCCTAGTCCGATCATATGTGATACTAATGACTAGGCCCTTTATGCTACTAAAAATGATATAAACATGTTTATTATCATTATCCTAAAGTTTTGGACCTATACCTATTTTTAATTTCCCAAACACTTGCATCCTACTCAAATCCGTATGTCGACACTAGTGTATGGTGCCAAACTAAGTGTATAGTATCCTAAAGTTGTCAAATTTACAAATGAAACATTTCATTATGGTTAGACTAAGTGATTTAATACAATATATTTTCCAAAGGGGATTGGTATCTATAAGATCAATCCTCATTCATACCTCACCTAGAATAGACTTTAAAACTCACAAAGAAACTTACCATAATCACTCAATCAAGCATTCAAGTGAGAAAATATTCCATATTCCTTATTAATTATCCATTACTCATAGGGATATCCAATTTATAGGTTTGAATTATTGAAGGAGAATTCCATGAGCCATATTTTCCATGTTATAAGATATGTCACTCTAGGTACTTGCTTATCACGCATTACAAAACATAGGGGAGAAATACATAAGTATAATACCCTATTCAAGGTATTGGATATGTAGGTAGTTCCCATTGATAGAGGGGTCCTTTTAGTATCTCAACATTATGTGCCCACTAATCCATTTTTCTCATAGTTACTCCAAGGGTGATGTAGCTAGGTTTTACTCATTTGACAAAGAGTGATAGCCTATGTGTGATATTTGAATACACAAGAATAGAGGTGATAGATAAACTAAAATTTTATAGGTGATCACATATAGACCTAGTCATTATTCCATATGAAACACATACATCCAACTCAGACACCATATTCAATGTATTTGTCTAGATCTGATGTAAGCATCAAAGGCATAGAGTGTAAATTTATAGAATCTAATAACTATTTTAAAATATAGATCTAATCTATTTCCATCATATTTTATATGAAATATATATGCACATAATAAACTAGTTAATTAATCTTATTTTTCATTTATTTCCATATCAATCAATAACTATACATTCTATTTTTAGCATATCTCAGTATTTTAGATTTAGGATATTGTTTATCCGATTTTGAAATTAATTGGCCTCATATAATTTTTTTAATCACCCTTGTTCTTATTCACTTATATATTCTTAATCTTATACTATATTGACCCATCTCAAGTTAGGGTTAAAAATAAACCTAATAATGATGTTTATCTCTTTTAAATGATAAAAGTGCTTTTAAAACATTAATAAACTTAAGAAAAGTTTTTAATACATAATAAAAAAATGTATTAATGACATTATTATATGAAAGGCATTAAAAAGCATTAGATTTTTTTAAAAATGGCAAGTCATTTTAAATTTACTAAAACATTACTAACGTAATCAAGTTTGAATAAACCTAGATAGAGAAGCACTAATTTAACATAATAATATCTAACTCTTATATAAATCTCACATGAAGCAAAAGTTATGAAATTATTAAAGGCACCTCATGAAACTATTAAAATAATGAGATATAAGTTGTAGTAAAATGACCTAAGAAGAATAAAAGAAATGTGGTAGAAAAATAGGTTGAAATGAAAGGCCACGTAAGACTTAGAAGATGCTTTAAAAAACTGAAATAATATTAAAATGTATCTATTTAACTCACAACCAATACCACATAGAGCTTAAAAAATACATTCCAAATAAATGAAACCCTATAAAACTACCATCAATTCAGAATTTTTTTGTTTGTTTAAAAACTAATGAGAAAATAAGAATAAAATCTAAGTATTAAGAAGAAATGGGAAATTAACACATCAATTTAATTGAGGTATGAAATCACATAATTTGAAAATTAAATCAATGTATGGAGGTATTATCACACAAATAATATGGAATAATAATATGGCAAGTGGATATAAGATAATTTAAAACACCAAACACTACTAAAGATTGGATAAAAAGAGTGAAGGAGGATGATGAAAGGCAATGCAAAAAATGGTAGACAAAGAGGTGTTAATCATGTATAATACAAGAATAATAATTCATTTAAACTCTAAAAAAATGATTATTAATAAAATAAAAGGATTTTTTGATTAGTAAATAAAAATCATAATGAAAGGAGGATAATATGAAACCAAAATAATTTTTGAAAAAAAAATTAAAACAAATATTAGTCATCATGTTGATGATATATTTCAAATAATGATCTCGGTTTGTGTGATTTTTTTAAAAATTATTCCTAGCCTAAAAATAAAGAATATGAAAAATAAATAAGATAAACCTAGACCATAAATTAAAGTATATATTTGTTTTATTAGTCAATGTTTTTAAAATAATAAATTGGCTTATTCACCACCTATAACTAAACTAAAAATTTATTAATTGCATTGAAAAACAATATATTAGATGATAAAAAATGTTAGATACATATTTTTAATGAAGATAAATGATGAATATGAAAAAATAGTAAAAAAGTGTCACAAAAACTCACTTCTCCATCTATGCACTTATGCAAATCTCAAATTTCAATTTTAAACTAAACCTTCTCTAGTACTATGTTAGCAGTTATACCAATATCATTAAAATAATGTTGAAAAACATAAACTGGGACATTCATAAAGGAGCAATATTACCTCAATAACAATAAATAATAAAATGCAAGAGATAATATTTATCAAGTGAAGAAACCCTTAAATAAAATAAAATCCCACATCTCAATGGAATAAAAGAGAATAGATAAGAGATATGGGCCTTGAGCCATAATAGAGAAATATCATGATGTACTAGTAGTTATAGTATATAGAATGGGAGAGGAAAGATAAATAAACATAGCTAGAAGGAAATAGAAATTAGTTACATAACCTTATTATGTGTGATAAAATTCCTTAATCCCCATATGATGAAGGGAATGTGTATGAAAATCATGGATACATTTTGAAGTGAATGTAACCCCAAGATTTCCTACAAAATGTAGAAAAAATATGACACCTCATGAATATGGGATAAATTAAATTTATCATAATAATAAACACACAACTACAAAAGGTAAAAAATCATGACACCTTATAAATCTAGTATAAATAAAATTTATCATAATAAGAAACACACAAATATAAACATCAAGATGTACTAGTAATTCTAGTGTGTAGAATGAGAGAGGAGTGCTCAATACACATTGTTATAAGGAAAGAGGAATAACTTAAATAACCTTATTATGTGTGAAAAGTGTAATTAATATTCATATAGTGAAGGGAATGTGTGTGAAAATCATTGATGGAATTATATGTGAATGCAACTCCAAGATTCCATACAAAATTTAAAAAAGTGTGACATCTCATAAATCTAGGATAAATTAAATTTATCATAATAAGAAACACATAACTATAATAGACTTATGATTAACCTAAATAAAGACTAATATCTAAAATTATTTTAAAATGATATATCTTGACTTGTTTTAGAGGGATATTTATTTTGATTATGGCTTCTGCTTATGAATAATGTAAATTTTGGGCATAATATGGTAGATTTACTCAATGGGAAAAATTATAAATTTGAGTACCTAGTGAATAGAAAGTGGGGAAAATGAATAAATCAACATATATTTATAGGTGAATATTTTGAACATTTCCATTGTTTAACCTTGTAAAAAATGCATGAATTACCAAAAGGATAATTTTAAATTTATAAACTAGTTGTTATTTAGTATAGGATGCAACTGACCTAAGTAATAGTAACATACACATGCCCTTATCTTTTTAGGGAAAACTTGTCCTGAGAATTCAGGGACCATTATCATTAGATAGAAACAATATGGTGTTTTTAAGAAACTTGAACATTTGACATCAAATTTAATGCTTAGTGATAATGACAAAATGGGGTCAATTATGGATATAGATGAATGTATTAAAGGAATGGTGAGTAAAAGTCATGTATTTGTGCATAAGTCATTGGTTTGTATCATGTCAATAAGTAGAATTTTAAATTACTTGTACCTAATTTAGGTTTCTATGATGAGTGATGATGACAAATAAATTATAGTTAATAATTCCTTATCAGAGTTTAATACACCCACATTTATTACTTTTTTATTACAAAATTTGACCCTAACACCATATAATATAGGCACTCCCAATTACTATCCCATTGATGGGATAATTGGTTAACACCATTTTTAAATTTAAACATTAATAATTAAATTTAAAAAAATAAAAATAAAATAATAAAAATAAAAAACATTCAAATATTAAAAATATGAGTGGAAAGAGTAGGAGAGGTGGAGAGGGACAATTTTTTTTTTTTAATTTAGGATTTGAGCATGTAAATAAGGAAATAGTTGCAGGAAACACATATGCCCCACTAGGAGATGGGGATAAATAATAAATGGATGGGGTTACCATGGGTTTGGCTGACCAATTCCTTGTTAGGGCCCTATGAGTTATAGACAAAGCCCCCTCAAAACTACCATACATAGACTACATCATGGGAAATATATCTATGGATCAAGAGCTCTATGAGGCTTACACCAATCCTACCATTGAAAATAACTATACTTGCATTAATATCCCAAACACCATCATAGAAAAAGATGACATGAAGTTAGCCAACTCCATCTTAGTCAAAGTCAATAGCTTTTGATTGAATATCATCTCATTCTAAAAATGGGAAAATTAAAGGTGGAGACCCAAGTTTCAACTGAAGGTAATCACCATAACAAATAATTTCTTCCTCATCAACATCAATTATCAGTAATATTATTTTTAAGTTCTCACTAAAGGACCCTAGTTCATGGGTAAATCAAATGTGAACACCAAGAAATGGAAAGAGGGAACCAACCTCAATATTTATACCCTTTAGGATATCCACATGTGGGTACTTCTCCCCAATCTACCTCTTGAATTCTAGGAATTGGGGGTTGTCATGGGCATTACTAAATTACTAGGATAAACCATCACTATTAACCCAGTCACTACATCTAGAAGTAAAATTGTGGTAGCATGATTTCATGTGTTCATTACCATGGACAAGTCTATCCTTCACAAACTCAAAATGAAATTCATGTATGCTGAGTGGTCTAAACCCATCAAGTATTAAAATTATACTTTGATTTGTAAAAAATGTAAAATTTTGAGCCATAAAACAAAGGATTATCCTCTGGCCTAGCCCCCCTAAATCCTAAATATGGTCTAGACTAGGAAACCCCCTCCTCCCAACTACCTATTTCTCTATCTAAAAGGCCAATAGCCCCTAACCTTGATTCTAAACCCATCATAGATGTACTACCAATCCATATATCCCCTAACACCCCTTTTCATCCCTATTTGAGCTTTTCCCCCCAAAACCCCACCTTTTGACTTGATGATACCCATTTTTTCCTAGATTAAAAGGTAGAGGACATCCCCACTAACCCTAATGGCATAAGTGATAACTTAGTGAAAATATTTCTTGTTAAACCTACCCCATTCATAAATCATTACTATTATATGACGAATCAAGCCTTGAATTACCCAACCCTAGCCCCATTAAAGGTGTTAGTTTATAACATAACATCTCCCCTAATCTCAATTAGTACCCCTTGCACAAGCTAAAGAATGTATTTTGCTTAGCCAACCTATCCCCTCCAAAGGGGTATTCTTATCTCCAATACCCAAAGACTCAAAAAATAAGGAGAGAAATAAATAACTGGGACAATGCTCTACTTCCCCTATCCCCAAGCTAATCACTAAGACAAAATAGGACTAGTGGACACTAGTTAAAGTCAAAAAGGGAAGAAATAAAATTAAGGTCGGGAAATCACCTAGATATTTAGGGAGAGTGTTCAACCTCTTATCCAAAACAATTGAAACTACCAATGAAATATCAAAATGGAACAAGAAAACCCTTAATGGATATTTTAAAAAATTCAAAAAATTAAACTTATTTCATGGAATAAAAGGGGGCTGAATAACCCTAATAAATAGATGTTGGTCAAAAACATGAGGAAAAAACATATCCCTCTTTTAGTTATTTTACAAGAAACAAAAATGTATGAGTCTAATCTTAATAATTGTAGTGACGAGTTAAGGTTTAATGTTGGCTTTATAAGTGCAAGATCCTCTAAGGCTTTGGGAGTACTAGAACTTCTCTAGAACATTTAGTGCCTTGATGGAGAATTATTAATTAGTAGCAATAACCACATAGTTTTATTGTTCAAAAATAAAACAAAAAATGAACGGTGGATCCTTTCCAACATCTACACTCCCAAATTAGACAAGGATAGAATTTTTTTTGGGAAGAACTATTGATTTTTAGGGATCTCTATGTAAATTGGAAATAGGTTATTGTGGGAGACTTTAAATCACCCTTAAACCCATTGGGAAATAATGGTGGGATACAAGACTTCATTAAAAGTATGGATAACCTTTATGAATTCATCATTAGAGTTGGTCTAGTATATGTTAACCTTAAAGGAAACACCTTCACTTGGACCAACAATATTATGGGGAGGACCTCATTCAGGTAAGGTTAGACTAATTTATGGTATCCCTAAACTAGGATCTACACTTTTTCATCTCCCTCTCATCCTTGCCAAGAATTGGGTTAGATCATAAGCTAATTATCTTTAAAGGAGAAAGGATTTATAAACCTAAAAATATTCATTTTATATTTAAGAGCATGTGGCTTCACTACCCAGACCCTCAAGACTCGATTAAATACTGGTGGAGGGAACCCATCAAGGGCACATACATGTTCATCAAAGCCAAAAAAATCAAGTTTATTAAATACAAACTAAAGTGTGGAATAAAGAAGTGTTCAATAATATCTTCACCTAAAAAAAGCCTTAGTTAAAGAACTACATACCCTTGATGAACAAATAGAAATATATGGATCAAATGAAAACTTAGCCAATTATGAGAAGGAACTTCTAAGATCCTACCATAACCTAGAATCTAAAGAGGAATTATCTTAGAATAAACATTTAAGATGCACCTAGTTAAAGGAAGGAGACATAAACACAAAATTATTCCATCAAGTAGCCTCCAAAAATATAAAATCTAATAGAATTTCCAAAATTTTCTTTGAATATGGAACTAGAAGTAGAGATGAAGAAGTTATCAATGACACTTTAAAAGTATTCTAAATGAAATAGGCTCTACTAAATTTTAGATGGTGGAAAGTCTTATACAAAACCTTCCCTCAGTCATCTCTCAAGCAAAAAATTGAGAATTCTGTAAACCCCCTTCTCTAGAGGAGGATAGAAATACAGTATTCTCCATGGAGGTAAATAAGGTATCGAGCCTAGATGACTTCCACCCTCTATTATTCCAAAGGTTTTGGTGCATCATTCACATGGAATTAGAGGCTACATTCTATGAATTCTTTAGGGATGGAACTATCTTGAAGGATCTCAACAATACATTTTTGGTTCTCATCCCAAAGAAACTAGGAGAAAACCAATTAAAGGATTTCATGCCCATAAGTCTATTCTCCACTATTTACAAGATGTGTAAAAAACCTTGGTGACTCACCAACAATCTATGCTCAAGGGGATCATTGATAAACAATAATTAACATTCATTGTTAGTAGGCAAACCATTTATGGCATCATAATCATACACAAAACCCTTCAATCAGTGGTGAAATCTAATAGAGTAGGCATGTTTATCAAAATTTACATGAAAAAATCCTTTGATAGAGTGTCTTGTAGATTCCTATATAAGGTATTGAATAAAATTATATTTTATATGAATATTAGGGGCATGATTCATAGTTACATATCCACCCCTATGTAATCAGTCTTAATCAGCGGGGTTCACAAATACCATTTCTCTACTAGTTGAGGGATCATTCAAGGTGACCCCTTGTCACCATATTTATTCATCATGATGGTAGAAACTCTAGGCAAAATATTGTAAGTGGCTAAGGATCAAAACACAATTAAGGGGATAAATATAAACCAAAATGCTATCCCATTTACTCATGATAAATTCATAAATGACACCTTCCTCCTTAGAGAGGCATCTATGGTGGAATAAAAATCCCTTAAAAACATCTTCTTAAACTATGAATAGGATTCAAGTTAGTGCATCAACTTTAACAAAAGACCCATCTTCTTATTGAATACCTCACCTTCCCTCCAAAAAGGGTTGTCTAGTATAATGGGTTGAAATATTATCAATCTCCCCTCAACCTATCTAGAGATGCTATGGTTAGAGGATAAAATGAAAATGTAATTTTTGAACTCATTGGTGGATAAAATATATAAGAAACTGGTAGGGTACAAAGGCACACTCCTTACATTTGTGGTAAATCTCTAAATTATCAAAAGTTCATTGCAAATTATACCAGTCTACTTAATGACCTTATTCAACATTATTAGCAAGATTATAGAGATAATAGACCAAATTCAAAAATGTTTCTTGTGGATAGGATAGACACATAAGAAAAATTAATATTTTCACTAGTATCTTAGGAAAAACCTATCTTCATAAGGATTTCATAGGAATCAGACTAAGATGAGTCAAATCATGAACTAAGTTCTCAAATCCAAATTTGGTTAGATAGTAATGAAAGAATATAACCACTAGACTCAGATCATCAAAGCCAAGTGCCTAGAGGGTAGGGAAGAAGATAAATTCCTTTAGGAAGAGGTTCCCTTGGATGGTTTCACCTTGAAAAAAGACATCTCAATCTCAAAATATTGACTCAGTAAGGCAAGCAAATGGAAAGTAAGAAATGGATAAAAGTTAGAGTTATGGGAATATCCATGGATAACACTTTCTCCTTTAGCCTCATCTCCCTTCTAGAACAACCTAATTGAGACCTTTAAAACCTCCATAGGACATAATATTAAGGACTATTAGTTTCTTTCAAAATTAAAAATAAGGTGTAATACCTTGACCATAGAGATAGATAATGCAAAATTTATTTATGAAGCCCAAAATCTAAAAATAAAACTATAGTAAAATTTTTATTGTTTCATTCCCTAACGAAGACTCCATTTTTTGGCCATCAAAAGATAGTGGGGAGTATTCAGTGAAGTATGGGTTCCTAGTCAATATTGAAGTGGAGGAAGACTAGACCTAATAGATAAATATATGGATCAAGCACCTTGCACTTAAGATAAAAATATTTTTCTAGCTTGCAGCCTAGGATAAAATCCTCAATGTGGATAAATTAACCAAGCATGGAATAACCATATCCAACAAATACGCACTCTAAAAATATAAACTAGAATATGTTTCCTATATTTTAATTCATCTCCTTCATCTCTTAAATATGTCTTAGGTTAAGCCCATCTACATTCTTGATCTCATCATCTAGTGAAAAAACCCTTAGAAGCTTCCCTTATTATATTTTCTATGGTCCCTAGCCCTTCCCCATTTTTTTAGCAAATTTGGAATACCAAGAATTATAATCTATTTTAACACAAAAAATTTAACCCCATAAGTTCTTTCTATTAGTTATGGGCTACCACTATCAATAACTAGAGAGTGGTAGTCCCTAATGATAAAATGGTTGCCTCTGAGGTTGAACATGACATTCTTAACAAGTGTAACCTTACCTTCCAAGACTAAATTTGGCCAAAAGCCTCAAAAAATGGTCATCTAACCCTCCCTGATAATTGAATATAAACTTTAATGGTGCATCCAAGTATAGTCTAGGAAGTGCAAGAGGTGGTGGAATCATTAGAGATGAGTCTGAGGTAGAAATAACTTCTTATGCAGGCCCATTGGGGTACAAAAAAATGATGTGGTTGAGGACAAATATAATATTTGGGTCATATAGTTCTAAATCCAACTTAACATATCCAAGTTGTAAATTGAAAGAGATTCACTAAACATCCTTAATTCCCTTTTTAGTATAATGAACACCTCACATTATATTATATAACTTATTTTTATACCATTGGTCTACTTTGAACCACTAGTGAATGTTAATTCAATCACATATATTAGGAGGGAAATTATGTAATAGATAGTATAGAAAACATTAGCATCACTAACCTTGATTTAATCATGTGCATTGGTCCCACCAACACCCCTCCACCTCATATCTCTCCCTTGATTATTCATGATTTACAAAACTCCCCCATTTTGTCAAAGGTCAAAAGCACATGTGTGAATGGATATCACATCTAATCCAAGATCTCCCCACACTAAGTGTCATGATGGTGAAACTCATTTAAAATTTTGTGATAGTAGACATCATCCTAAAAATAATCATAATTATAGTAATTAGATAAATCAAAATTGTAGCAGGTCAATTCTTCACTCCACACTCTGTATTTCACACTACCCAAGTAAGAAAAGTATCAAAGACATGGGAGGTGATATGGATATGTGTGTTTCAATATCCTATGATGAGGTATAAATGAATCATAAGTTATAGAAGAAGCTTAGAAAAGGGGGACTCATAGAATTCATGCTTTACATTTAAGGACATGATGAAATGTTTGATAAGGATTTTACCATGGAGTGGAAGTGGAGGTAAGTCATGATTAGGGGCACCAAAGTCAACATCATAGAGGATTTAGTAAAGGAAGTAAATTATATTTCTTATGAGGGCACCAAATTATTCAAGGTTAAGAGGAGAAAACAAGATTTGATGAATACTTTCTTCAAAATAGACTGAGCCTTCCAAAAGTAAAGGAAGGGATACCTCAAATCCAATCTTCCAAGTAATTGGTTAGACATTGTCTCTAGGCAATGAAATATTTAACTTTAGAAAAAAAAATTCTCACATATTTTCCCATAACTTATTTTTATTTAACCAATTTAAGGGCCACCATATTATCCTACCTTAATACTTTATCATGTCCCTTGAATGCTATGTCATAACCTTCCAATAAAAACCCTCCTCTGACCTGATACACCAGGGGTTAATATTCTTCCTCATCAAAAAATGGAAACTTTTGAGGGGAATTTAGATCACCCCATGTGAAAGTAGTAAGGTAAAATATTTGAGGGAGGTCTTGGAAAACTCTACTAAAGATTGTGAGGAAGATCCATATTTGCTTCCCCCTACCTTATCTCCCCACCCATTCCCTGGGATACCAACAAAAGGGGGTAAAAAGACCCATGAATCTCCATCCCAAGAAAATAAAATTGAGAATAAAGTAAGCATAAGTTTAGAGGTTCCCTAGGGTATAAAAACCCTAAATTTGAAATTTATGAGATGAAGGTGGAAATGAGATGACAAAAAAATCTTTGAAGGAATCAAGAAAAAGTTGTTTAAATTCCATGAAAATATATAGATCATGGGACTCTAGATGGCCCCTCTGATGGAAATGTGGAATACCCTAAAAATAGAATTAGATATGTTGAGGGATTTTTGGGGAAATCAAAAGATGGTTGAAGGTAGAAAGCATAGGTTAGAGGAAAATACCAATAAAAATGGAAAGGAAACCATAACTATCACCCCCAGTGAAATCCCTTATAAGCATAAAAAATAAAGAGAAGACAAGACCTAAGAAGGACAAGGGGACAACTGAATAGAAAATAAGAATGGTATAAAGCCCTAACATTTAAACCAGAGGAAAACATAGAAGTATAAAGTAAAAATTTAGTGGTAAAAATAAGTATTTAGTGCTTACTAAGAAATAATATGTATATGATGTGCCCTCATAAAAAATATATTGTGAGTCCTTGCTATTGAGTCTTATGTTTTCTAGTCCTGATATTTTTTTGAAAGTTTACAAAAGTATAGTGGTTGATTGGCATACTTGGCCTAGTTTTGTTTTGTCTTTTTTTATTCACTTTACTTCTTGTTTAAACTCATGGTTTTAGGTCCCTATAAAACCTAAATTTTAGCTTATTAAATAAAAAGTTACATGATTATTAGCTAGACCATTTAAATATGTTATTCAACACATTTGAGAATATGGAATATTATTTTAATAGACACATGCATTTCATGGTATACAAGTGTGATCATACATGGACATAGAGATGTTAGAGTTTCCTATACCTAAGGGCCATGCTAATTCCAAAGGCATTTTATTCCACATATCACAAATTACACATTACATGTTTCTATGAAATTTTACCATGTTGACCTACCTATATTTCTTACATGTCTTACTATTTACTCATATCTTACACAATGCTACAAGATCTATTACTTTTATATGATGTGAAATTAATATACACAAATAGTGTAGACTAGTTTTCACTTTTTTTATGTTGATTTGATGTGATTACTATTTCGTGATAGGTTATTTATTTCTTTTATATTGTGCATATAAAATTTGACTTATTTGTGACATATTTATGTCTATTAAATGTGGCCCTTGGCCTTGTGTGTGAGTCATAGTTATGTCCTTTGATTGGGGACCTTGGACTTATTTGATGAAATATTCATGTCCATTTTATGTAACATATTTATGTCCCCTTTTTATGACATATTTATTTCACTTAATTGTGTTCCTTATCCATATGCATGACATTACTTGTTTATGAGTGGATTAATATAGAATTATCTATTGAAATAGTTGAGTTTATGAAAATTTCATGTTTGTGGTTGTTGTGATCCATATAATTCACCTCCCTCTTTATGTGTGCTGCCATTATTTGTATAATTCATGTCTTTAATATGTAGTATTATTAGGTTATTACATCAATTATGGTCTCTAGTACGTCCCTGATTGATACACCAATATTGACATGACACTTATATGCCATGCATTATATATATGCTTTGATGACATACATTATGATTATAAAATATTACCCACATATTTACATGAATATACATTATTACATATTTATACATGAAATGATATAGTTAATTATTTATTTTGAGATAAGATTTAACCCTATTTTTTATAATATGTAAGGGTAGGGTTAATAATAATTTTTTTTGAAGCACAAGGGTGATAAACTAATATATAATAATTAAATTAATTACAAACAAAGATAAATGAATATTCTAAATTATAATAATGAGATATGATAGATATATAAAGTATGAAATTTTAAATATGTTAAATTGATTGTAATATCATAAATGATACTTAACTAGGTTTATTGTGCATGAGTAACTATGGACTTGAAATAGGTGAAATGTATGTAGGATAAATATTCTATATTATTCATTAGATTATATAAATTTTACTTTTAAGTCTAAAAAAACTACCATTAGATCTGGCACTACCATTAACACAAGTGTTTAACTATGAAATAAGTGTCTAGTAAAGAATAATGACAAGATATTGATGTGACCAAATTTGTTATCTAGGATTTTCTATTGCCTTTATATATATGTATTAAAATTTGGGATATTATTATCACTCTTTGTAATTGATAAAACCTTAACTCTTCCCCCTTCTTCACTCTTAGATTGAGTTTTTTTTTTTTAAATGGGTTAGTGGGATCACTATGTCAAGATAACCCCAAAGACCCCTCTAATAATGGGTGTTGCCTACATAGGCAATAATCTAACAAGGGCCTCATATCTATGTATTTAACCCCTATGTGTGGGAATGTGTGTGCATAAGAATGAAATATATTATATAATGTATGCATTGATCTAGATTGTAACTTGACAAATATCACTTATAGGGTTGATCTTTGAATTCTTATGACCTACAATATAATTGATCATATGTTTGATATGAAAATAGAGATGAACATGTCATAATAGATTGGTTTTGAAGTTACTTTATTAATAATTAGTAAATGTTTTCTTGGCATTTTATATATGAGGAATGAAAATGCTTATACTTGTGTTTATACCACATATTTTGAATTTATCTCATAGTTTGGTTCAATAAGAAAAATATGTCAACCCATAGGTTTTGAAACACTTACAATTTAGATGAATTTTAGAAATTAGACACTAGATAAGGATTTGGACACTACCATCAGTGGTAATGTCCCTCTATGTCTGATAGTTCTATAGGGATAAAATACATTAATGGGTATGAAACTAAAAATGAAATATATTTACCAAGTTTTAATTTTTTTTTGTAATTTTTAAGGCCTAAGTCATCAAAATCATATAGATTAGACTAAGAGATAAGCATTTAGGCATAGTGATATGGATACTGTGAGACTTTTGGTAGCAGTGAGGTATAAAACTAAAGGGTATATCCCTAATTAGTATTGTTTAAATGTACAAGATTGAGATGCTATAAATATTTAAATTTAATATCTGTTAGGGTGTGGAGCTAAAAGCTTCACCAAGGAGCAGACTTTAATAGGTTCGGGTTTACACAGTCACTGGCGTCGGTCAGTAGCAGTTAGAGGAATGCCAGCGTTGGTAGAGGATCAGCCGACGACGGTCACAGGCAAATAGGCAGGAACCGGCGTCGGTTACCTGCGTGTCTAGAATGCTATTTCCGAGGATAGAAGCGAGTGTTTGCATGATGAGTTTAAGTCTTAGTCTTAAGTTCGCGTTTCTATTATTGGCAAGATTGTTTTTAGAGCCCTTGTTCAAGAGGCTTAACTATTTGTTGTAAGTGCATGCTCAAGTTTCCTAATTCTATATGTAGGAAAGATCTTCTTAGCTTATTGTGTGAGTATGAGTAGAACATTGTGAATGTTTGAAGGACAGTACAGAGTTGTATCAATCCAGGTTGTTAGAATTGATTGTACTTGAGAGAGAGAGCTCTTGAGGAATAGAGATCTAGTGTGAGATCTTGTGCATCTGAGAGAGGTGTGGAAGAAATAAGTTTCTTCAATTGTATTCCTTTTGTAAAGAGTTTTAATACAAGTTTTCAGGGTGGTTTCTTGTATCTCTTGTTCTGTGCTATTTATCATTCTAGTTACTTATCTATCTAATTTATTTCCGTGTTTATTGCTTTCACAAGTGTAATCATTGTTGGTTGATCCCCAACAAGTGGTATCAGAGCTCATGTTCACTAACAGGTGGTTCAGATCTATGTAGTGTGTTTGGATTACAGGTTGCTCACAAGGGTCTCTGCAGGGATTTCTGTTTGAGTGGGAGAAGCAATGGCAAAAGAAAGTAAATTGAGAATGGAAAAGTTTAATGGCAAGAACTATCAACATTGGAGAATGCAGATAGAGGACTATCTGTATCAGAAAGATCTTTACTTACCATTAGGTGGGATTGCAAAGAAGCCCAAGGACATGGAGGATGAAGAATGGGAAGTTCTTGACAGAAAGGCTCTGGGGTCTATATGACTGAGTCTTGCATCCATTGTGATATCTAATTTATCATAGGTAAAAACAACAGTGGAGTTAATGACTACTTTAGCAAATTTGTATGAAAAACCCTCAGCTTCTAATAAGGTATATCTTATGAAGTAGTTATTTAATTTGCATATGCAAGAAGGTGGATCTATATCTAATCACCTGAATGATTTCCATGGAATTGTTAATCAGTTAAGTTCAGTCAATATTGTATTTGATGATGAAATAAAAGCTCTTTTAATATTATGTTCTTTGCCTGAAAGCTGGCATGGCTTGGTAATGGCAGTTTCTAATACTGCATCTGCTTCGAATATTTTAAAAGTAGAGGATGTTGTTAGTGTTATCTTGAATGAGGAAATTCACAGGAAAAGCACAGAAGAGACATCTGGGAATGATTTAAATCTCGAGAGCAGGGGAAGGCAAAAAGAAAGGATCAAGAGGAGATTAAGATCTAAGTCTGAGGGAAGAGGCAGATCCAAATCTAGAAATCGTAGAAGGCCACAATGCTGGAACTGTGGAAAGTTGGGGCACATAAGCAGAGATTGCTGGTCAAAGCCTAAGGAGGACAATCAGCACGAAGGAAAGGAAGAGGCAAAGGTTACAGGTATTGCACAAGATGCTCTAATTTTATCTTTCCATAATAATATAGAATCTTGGGTATTAGATTTTGGTGCATCTTTCCATGCTACCCCTAACAGAGAATATTTCAGTGACTATATCCATGGAGATTTTGGAATAGTGTACTTAGGGGGATGATGAGCCTTGTAAGATTATTGGCAAAGGTAAAGTGCAGCTGAAGATGTAGAATGGCAACACATGGGTGTTGAGAGATGTGATGCATGTTCCTAGCTTGAAGAGAAATTTGATTTCTACAGGTAAGTTAGGAGATGAGGGTTGTACAGTAACTCTCACAGTAGATTCTTGGAAGGTGACCAAGGGTGCACTTGTTATGGCCAGAGGTAAGAGATAAGGTACTCTCTATTTGTGTAATTGTGTTACTAACAAATCTCCTTCTGTATTATCTACTTCAGATATGGATGCTAAATTGTGGCACTCAAGGCTTGGCCACATGAGTGAGAAGGGGATGTCAATTCTTAAGTCTAAAGGTATGCTTTCAGATTTGAAAAGTATGGATCTAGAATTTTGTGAGCATTGTGTATTTGGAAAATAGAAAAGGGTTAGTTTTCTCAAGACTGGGTCTACTAAGAAAAGGCATAAGTTACAGCGTGTTCACACAGACGTGTGGGGACCGGCTCAGGTAGCCTCTATTGGAGGATCACGGTACTATGTTACATTCATAGATGATGCTACAAGAAAGGTATGGATCTACTATATTAAAAATAAATCTGATGTTTTTGAGACTTTTAAGATTTGGAAAGCTATGGTTGAGAATGAAACAGGCAAAAGATTGAAGTGCTTGAGATCTGATAATGGTGGTGAGTTCTACAGTCTTAAGTTTAACTGGTATTGTTACACACATGGAATCCGTAGGCAAAGGATGGTTCCAAGGACACCTCAGAAAAATGGTATTGTTGAAAGGATGAACAGAATGATCATGGAGCATGTAAGATGTATGAGATTGCATGTTGGGTTGCCCTTAGAGTTTTGGGCAGAAGCTGTTGACACCGCAGTGTACCTGATTAACAGAGGACCCTCTATAGCTCTAGATGGTGGAATTCCAGAAGAGGCATGGACAGGTAAAAAGGTAGATCTCTCATATCTCAAAGTTTTTGGTTGTGAAGCCTTTGTGCACATAGATAAGGAAAATAGAAAGAAGCTTGATGCTAAGTCTATGAGGTGCATGTTTATTGGCTATGGCTCAGATGATTTTGGTTTTAGATTTTGGAATCTAGGAACTAACAAGGTAATTAGGAGCCGTGATGTTGTTTTCAATGAAAAAGTGATGTATAGTGATTAGATGAGGAAGTTGAATCAATCTGGGAAGAGCAATGGAGAATTGGACGAAGTTATGGTCCAAAATGAGCTCGCGAGAAAAAGAAATAATCACTTACAGGAAAACACAGAGACCGACGTCGGTAGGGTAAGGACCGACGTCGGCAGTACAGAAATCGATGTCGGTCATACAGAGACCGACGTCGGTAAAATAGGCACCGACGTCAGCCAGGTAGAACTGGCATCGGCCAGTAACAGGTCTATAGGTGGCCAAGGTCGGTCACTGTCAGAGAATTTGGGTGGACAGCGTGTTGAAAATGAGTCCAAGACACCCATCAGGAGGTTAGAAAGGGTAAGTAAGCCTCCAATTAGATATTCTCCTTCTTTATACTATTTATTACTAACTGATGGTGGAGAACCAGAGAGTTTTGAAGAAGCATTACAGGTGGAGTCCAAGAGTCAGTGGGAGCATGGCATGGTTGAGGAGATGGAGTCCTTGAGAGAGAACCAAACATGGGATTTGGTTGAGTTGCTAGCTGGTAAGAGAACACTGAAGAATAGATGGACCTACAGGTTGAAGGAAGGTGAGGATGGACAGATGAGATATAAGGCTAGATTGGTAGTGAAAGGATTTGCACAAAAGCCAGGTATTGACTTTGGTGAGATTTTTTCTCCTGTTGTTAAGATGACTTCTATAAGGGTTGTATTGTCTTTGGTTGCTTTTGAGGATATGCATCTTGAGCAGCTAGATGTTAAGATAGTGTTTCTTCATGGAGATTTGGATGAGGAAATATACATGGAACAACCAGAAGGATTTGAGGTCAAGGGTAAGGAGAAGTTAGTGTGCAGATTGAAGAAAATCTTGTATGGCCTCAAGCAAGCTCCTAGGAAATGGTATTTGAAATTTGACAGGTTTATGACTGAGCATGGCTACAGTAGGTGTCAATCTGACCATTGTGTATATTTTAAGAGATTTGATAATGGTAGATATATTATTCTATTGTTGTATGTAGATGATATGCTGGTTTCAGGATCTCACATGTAGCATATCTCTGAGCTTAAGGTGAAATTATCTCAAACATTTGCTATGAAAGATTTGGGAGTAGCAAAGAAAATCCTTGGCATGAGCATTAAGAGGGACAGGAAAAATAACAGGTTGATATTGTCTCAAGAGGATTATGTGGACAAGGTGTTGAAACGGTTCAATATGTAGGATGCTAAACTGGTAAGCACACCTTTGGCTAGACATTTTAAGTTGAGTAAAGAGCAATGTCCTAATCACATGATGAGGTAGAGTACATGAGTAAGGTTCCATATTCTTCCGCAGTAGGAAGTTTGATGTATGCAATGGTGTGTACTAGACTAGATATTTCCCAAGCAGTTGGAGTTGTAAGTAGGTATATGGCCAATCCAGGGAAGGAACATTAGAAAGCAGTTCAGTGGATCCTTAGATATCTGAGAGGAACCACCAGTAGACACTTGTGCTATGGAGGTTCAGATACTTCTCTACATGGTTATGTAGATTCAGATATGGCAGGTGATTTGGATGGTAGGAGGAGCACTACAGGTTATGTTTTTACTGTAGGTGGAACGGCGGTTAGCTGGATATCTAAGTTGCAGAAGGTTGTTACCTTGTCAACTATAGAAGCAAAGTATATTGCAGCCACAGAAGCTAGCAAGGAGATGATATGGATGACATAGTTCATGGAAGAGCTTGGAAGGGAACATGGGAGTTGCAGATTGTATAGTGACAGTCAGAGTGCAATCCATTTGGCTAAGAACTCAGCTTTTCACTCAAGAACCAAGCACATACAGTTAAGGTACCATTTCATACGGCAGGAATTGGAAGATGGTGAGTTGAAGCTGGAGAAGATCCATACAGATAGGAATCCTACTGATATGCTAACCAAGCCAGTTACTAAGGAGAAGTTGAATCTTCATTCAACTTCTATTGGTCTGCATGATTGAGTTGAAGATGGAGGAGCTAGAAGATGTTGTTGTACAGGTACTGGTGCATCTGTTTATCTCCAAGTGGGAGATTGTTAGGGTGTGGAGCTAAAAGCTTCACCAAGGAGCAGACTTTAACAGGTTCGGGTTTACACAGTCACCGGTGTCGGTCAGGAGTGACTGACATCGGTCAGTAGCAGTTAGAGGAACACCAGCATCAGCAGAGGAGCAGCCGATGACGGTCACAGGCAAACAGGCAGGAATCGACGTCAGTTACCTGCGTGTCTAGAATGCTATTTCCGAGGATAGAAGCGAGTGTTTGCATGATGAGTTTAAGTCTTAGTCTTAAGTTCACGTTTCTATTATTGGTAAGATTGTTTTTAGAGCCCTTGTTCAAGAGGCTTAACTGTTTGTTGTAAGTGCATGCGCAAGTTTCCTAATTCTATATGTAGGAAAGATCTTCTTAGCTTATTGTGTGAGTATGAGTAGAACATTGTGAATGTTTGAAAGACAGTACAGAGTTGTATCAATCCAGGTTTTTGGAATTGATTGTACTTGAGAGAGAGAGCTCTTGAGGAATAGAGATCTAGTGTGAGATCTTGTGCATCTGAGAGAGGTGTGGAAGAAATAAGTTTCTTCAATTGTATTCCTTTTGTAAAGAGTTTTAATACAAGTTTTCAGGGTGGTTTCTTGTATCTCTTGTTCTGTGCTATTTATCATTCTAGTTACTTATCTATCTAATTTATTTCCGCGTTTATTGCTTTCACAAGTGTAATCATTGTTGGTTGATCCCCAACAATATCTCATTTACCCCTTTAATCTAATAATGCATAAGGATGAAGAAATTACCTGGGTATATAACAACACACCTTTCCTTTTATTGATCCCATTGTGAGTGTTTTAATGGTGAATTACCTATAACTAAGAGAATTTTATAGTATAAATCAATTAATATCATATTAAAATTGAAATTATTGAAATTATTTAAAATAAAAAGAGTGAGGAAAGAGTGCACTTGTGTGTCGATGCAACCATGTTACCTCTTGATGATTTGACTTTATTAAAATGCTTCCTTATAAAACATTGGATCTAGAAAAATATTTAAAATTGAACCTTGGATATTTTAATATGGATATTTGAATGTATTATTCCCCTAATATTGTTTAAGGATGAGTTTTGACATGATCATTGAGATTATTAAATCTTAATTGCACAACTCAAGTGTGAATATATAATCTCGTAATAGTGATTGATTTAATCAACTCATTCTATAAATATAATGATATTTAGAGATTTAATCACTTTAACATATAAATATGGTGAATTTGAATGATTAAATCAATTCAACCTATAAAGTGAGTCAACTGCTAATAAAAAAATGGTTTGATAGCAATACATCCTAGTTTAATTGGTGCATCTTGGTGAATATAATAATGGGTAAAGTTTCAAATTTTTGGTGAAATAGCATGAAATATACACCTATAATATGTATAAGATTAAGTATATGTGTTGTAAACCCAAAAAAAATTGTTTCACATCTATGCAAAATCAGTGCAAAGTATAAGATTTTGACCCAAGTGTATACCTAAATCATGAAACTAAATTGGAGATTATGCAAGTATGGAGGTCATGTATTTATGAAATTTACCCATAAAATATGGAAACTATGAGAAAAAGCATATGTCATGCTTCTATGACATTACCCCACTAATATGCCCCCCTCTTCTAATGTGAGTGAGATAGAAATAGTTAGTTAACTTTCCTCAAAAGGATAAGGTATCTATATAATCTATGTATGAATCATGTAACATATAGGGATAACATGTCTAAGTAGATATATCAATGAGTCCCATTGTATGTGATCACATCAATTATTAAGATGCATTATATATATCATGGCAATGATGAGAGGGTGATATCACAAGCTCAATAAAAAATCAATCACACACACAAAAGCACTGAATGTAATTCAAAATAAGGGACCAAGGAGACCTCATACAATGGGAATGTTCAAATGTCATATAATCAAGAGGAATGTCATATTATAATGTACATACAATGACATGTCAAAATTTATAATCAACATACAATGTCATAGGGGCCAAAAAGTAATATATTGAAATGTCCCACAAGAAATAAAATATAAAGAAATGGAATACCCAAGAGGAAGTGAAAAATACATGAAGCATAAGTAACCAACATAAGCATATCATACTAGTTTATTCATAAATGTGTTATTAAAAATGTTATGTAACATATCATATCAAGTACACTATGAAAAATATGGGCATGGAAGGACTATTTTAGATAATTTGGATTTATGTCCCCTAAATTTGAATAGAGTGAATGTTATAAAACTAATAATTTTCATATACTTCAAGTAAAATAGACTAGGATTATCGTAATGATTTGGATCTGTTGCCAACATATTGCATTAAAGATAATTTATAACTATAAAATTTTGGATAATTTAATCTTAAATCTAATAATTTTGTTTAAAGTTGGACTACTAATAAGTATAAATTATGTGAAATGGTCCCTATGGATATATACATGTGTAAGAATTAATATATAAGCTTAAAAATAATAATGTATAAATGATCATAGAGGATATGTAACCTTTATTAATTATGATCAAAGAAAGTAGATTCCCCTAATGTATTATATGACATAGGTAGAGGAGAGGTCCAGTATATGTAAGTGCATATATAATATGTATAGGTATGCATGTATCACACTTAAATATGCATGAAACATATGTATATATAAAATTGAAATGATATGTTATCTACTAACATTGATAAGAAAAGATTGATGTCAAGCAGCTAGTAAACATGGGAATATTGAATATTTTTGTTTTGTATTTTTTGAATTATTTGAAAATAATAGGCTAGTCTAATAAGTCCTCATATTCAAGATATAAGGTACTACTTGGTGGGCTTGTTTGCCAAAATGTTTTATACTAAATTATTGACAAATCTTATATGTTTTATGGTAACTCTCTACTATAAGTTGTTAGTGTATGTTTGTCATCATATCCATCATACGAGATATAAATTTATTGGTTTCCATGTTGGAAAGTAAGGCATTGATTTGTAGTACTAATATATGTAATCATATTGGTTATCCAATGTTGTCTAAGGTGCAAAGTCAAATGTGCTTTTTGATCCATTGCCTATATAATAATGCATATTACATTTTTTCCATATTCAATGGGTAATATAATATACCCAAGATATTTTATAAAAGCTAGAGAATATCATAACTCATATATATCATGTCCCATCTGTTGTAATGTGGTAATATTACAAGTTTTTCTCTAATTTTTTATATCAAACTTGAGATATTGATAGTAAACCCAATCAAAAAAATTGGTAATAGTTATATATTCATGGCATGGTCACTTATAAGTATGATCCATTAAATGTTGTCCTTTTAAAATATCATAAATCCTAGGTCTTTTCTAATATTCAATAATGATAATTGTATGACCTTCATTTTTATATTTATAGATTTGGTTTTTTAATGTATTACATTGATTTCTATTATGACTAGTGATCTAATTATAGTTATATGGTGACCCCTCTTTAGGAATGAATATGTTACTTGATTTATGTTTTTTATGAGGTAAGGATATCATCTTATGCTCAAGTAACATAGAAATTATTATATTCAGATAATCTTGTTTTACTATGATATGTACAATCTATTAAGGGGTCTAATGAGATAACTCCACTTTATTTACATATTTTATCTATATTTTTCCCCTATAAGGTTTCATTAATGTTTATATCCAAGAGGGATGGATTGAATAATAAGAATTTAAATGTTCATATGATAAATTTTCTTTGACATTATCTTAATGTGCTTTTGTATCCTCTGGTGATGGGTTTAACTTGTATGCGCTAGTCTCTATAGGTGTGATTGGGTTATATGAAATATGCTCAAGTGGATCAAAATTTAGTTTTTTCATTTATTCATTGGTCATAGTATGAGGAAGTTCATCATCATTGTCATAGTAATCTAAAATGTTTCCATCTTTCTACTTTTTATTAAGCAATAAAAGAATCTCAAATGTTATATTTTCATGTTGTTTTGGTATTATTGGCTCCTTTCATAATGGTTATTATTCTAATTGAGCATCTTTTCACACTTGATTAGATAGTACCTCATAAGCATCTTGAGGTAAATGAGTTAATTATATTGATTCTCTCATCTCATAAGTTATTATGCTTTCAATTGGAATATATTGTTTTGGTGTTATGAGTTTAGAACCCTTTTGTGTTAGAATGTAACAATTGAAAAAATTTAAAGGGTTCCTCATTGGTAGGAATTGTCCATAATACCCCATAATATATAAATTTGACACATATATGTAATTTATATGGAACAATGTCCATCATGTGTATCTAAGATCTACCTAAGAGTAAGTTATAATTTAATGATTGATACATTAATTGAAATGTATTTGATGTTTTTTTTGGTCCCTGTGTCACATCTATTATGATTTGACCAATTTTTAAGTTATATGAATTATCAAATCCTTTGATATGTGAATTTTATTTTTTGATAAGATAAGAATTAATACCCATTTTTTTCAATAATTTTGTGCTAAACATTCTTAGGAAAAACCCATTATCAACTAACACTTATTTTATTCCCTTTTCATACATACTAAATTTTATGAATAAAGGCAAGTCTTGGTTAATAACATCTTTTGATGGTAAATATTTTGGATTGAAAGTAATGATATTGACATTATTTTTGAGATATTTCATAATATTTACGAATTAAGGTGGTTATATATCACTTTGTATTTGTGTTTCACATAGATATTGATATAAGATATACTTATAGATAGTATATTATTTTAAAAGTTTAAGGATTGAAATATTCACATGTGTATTGCTCAATTAGTCAACAATATCATATATTTTATTTTTTATTTTTAGTTTAGTATTAGGTGGAACATGCTTCATAGTAATGGGTGGAAGGATAGATTGGGAACCCTTGCCTCTTCTTGTAGTGATAGTATGAACCATGGAATCCAATATAAGCCATGGGTGAATAATGTGAATGGATGATAGTCATCACTCGAATAAGAACTAGGAGGAACAAAGGATTTGGATCATGCACATTGGCATCTATAAATCAAATATATTATTAAAAAATGAGTGGTAGAGAGAAATTAAATTTTGATCTTATTTTAAAACACTATCTTTATATTAACCAATTTTATTACTTTACTTGACTAAATATTTGATTGGTTTAACAATATATGGGTAATAAAAATAAATTAATACCTTAATATATTATGACAAGAAATAAATACTAGATGTATTCATATTAAAAATTATTTTACGAAAATAAATTTAGATTTTTAGGATTTGAACATTTTGAAATCAAAAATTAGAGATCATAAAATTAGTAAATTAGGAAACCCTAGGTCAACCTAGGGTTTTAAGACTAAAATTTGGGTTCACCTAATGCTTAACCATAAAGTTTTATGATATGTTTGGGTAGGTTTAATAATATATAAATAGTTGAAGAAAAGGGTGATAAACTAATATATATTAGGCCAATTAATTTTAAACTTAGATAAATGAATATTTTAAATTATAATATTAAGATATGCTAACTATATAAAGTACCAACTTTGAAAGATGTTCAATTGATTGCACTAAAAAATAGAAATTATACTTAGATGGTTTTATTGTGTGTAGGTATATATGGAATGAAAATAGGTGAAAATTATGCAGGATCGATATTATGGATCAATTGTTAGATTCTAGAAATTTTACTTATACGGTCGTGGAAACTACCATCAATATTAGTGTTTGATTGTGATTAGGTGTTTAGTATGTAATAATGAATATATATATATTGATGAAACCAAAAACAATTATAGGTTTTATAACACCTTTATTATAAATATTAATATATTGGATATAGGGTGTTCTTCTTTGCTAATTGAGAAAACCATGGCTCTTCACCCTTCTTCACCATTAGAGGGATTTTGATAAAAATGAGTTATTAGGATCATGATGTTAAGATGACCCTAAATACCCATATATCAATGGGAATTTTCTTACATATCCATTACTCTAAGGAGGTCCTCTGACTTATGTAGTTTTACCCTATGTGTGGTAATGTGTATGCACAAGGGTGTAATATACTATATGAGGAAGGAATGCAATGAACTATCTTTTAAGTTGAGAAATGTATATCATGGGATACTCATTGAATGATTTAGACCTATAATATGACTTATTTTAATACTTTATATTCAAATAGTGATGAATAGGTCATAATATCTTGGTTTTGTAGTTTATTTATTGATATTTATTACATGTTTTCTTGGTATTTACTAAATAAAGAATGAAAAAGCTTATACTTGTATTTATACCACACCTTTTAAAATTATCTCATGGTAAGGTTAAATAATACAAATATGTCTAACTATAGTTATAAAAAAAATGGATGAATTTTGGAAATTGGCCACTAAATAGGGATATGGACACTAGCATCGATGGTAGCATCCCTCTACGGCTAGTAGTGTCTAGAGGGATAGAAAATATGTATGGATCTAAAATTTATAGTGAAGAAAGCTTATGAAGTTTTATGTTTTTTTAACAATTTAGTAGACCTAATTCACTATAATGGTATGGATCAGACTAAGAGATAATCATTTAGGCATAGTGATATGGTGAAAGTGAGTCTTTCAACAACATGGAGGTCTAGAACTGAAGGGTAGAGCCCTGCTTGCTATTTTTCAAATGTACAAGACTAAGATGCTATAAATAATTAATTTTAGTATCTAAAATGAGTAGATAATAAATATGCATCTCTCATCTCAAAAAGGGGGAATATTAATGGTGTTTGCATAGTTATATAAGCCTCCATGAGTAGAAATCACACAAAAATAATATTTTTGGAATAGGTTACGAGATTCAGAGAGTTTAGAGTGGTTCAGATATTAAATGAGTTCATATAGGAGATATATTCACATATTGATACATATTATGGAGTAATATTTAATTCATATGCATACACTTCACATAGACATAAGATAAATAGTATATATTGATATATAGTTGATTATATATGACAACATGTGTACATAGTTTTACAAGAACAAAAAATATAGATTTTTTGGATACAAATACATTTGAGATATGCATTGTTATGTTTTAACATATATATGCATAAAATTATATATCAAGTGGCATAAGTTTAGTGGGATATGATATTAAATCATCCAAATATGCACATTTTTTTAATGAGCACTATTATAGTTTATTATTTACAAATATAATTCAATGGGACTAGAAAGTGAGAAACCTTTAATCTTTAAGTATTTCTATAGTAGTTGATTCATGTTTTTTAGGTAGTGTATGTTGAGGTTAAATTATTCTTAAATTATTTTAAATTAATCACATAATTCCAATTACTCCCACCTTACCATATTGAGTTTAAAGATCAAATATATATTAGTTATTTGAGTTAGTGTAGTTTAGGTTCAGTGATGTTTAATGTTCTTAGCATTATTCCCTATTCATGAAGATTTGGTAATTTTTTTCCCAATTGATTAGATTGAATATTTACTCAAAATTGGGGTTTTATCACCCTTAATTCTTTAATGGTTTAACAATATGACTCATTATCAAAATCTTCAACAAGGAAGCACCATATCCAATAAAGTTACATTGAAACATGGTTTTGCACATATAGGTGTACTCCTTGATCTATTTTTTAAAATTTTAATTATAGTTTAGATTTAATATTTTAAAAATGGATAAAACATGATTAATTCTAGTTTTAATGGATAAAATTACACATTTTGATCCTTCTCCTAAAGAAAAAGTGTGTTTTATACACTCAGGTATATATTTTTCCTTTTACTATAGTATTTATATTGAATTTCAATTCTATAATAAAAGGCGGGGGGGAGGGGGTGAATTTTAGAAAATAAAATATGGTATGAGACACTTTTAAATGTCACTCTTTATTAACCTTTACACTATATTAATTTCATAAACATATTATTCATCATTATCTCACTTCCATATATATATATATATATATATTAGACAATAACATCAAATTAAGTTAGTACCATCCAGATGTTATCAATTAAATTTGATTGTTTTAACCTTCACTTAATAATGCTCAATTTTCTAAATAAAATCATTCTTATGGGTCAATACATCCACATATTATGTCGATGGTGGGATAAATCACCCAAAAATATGCATATAAATTAAAATAAATTTTATGCTAGTTATCCATATAAAACTTATCTATAAAAAATTTATACACTATTGTACATTGAGAAAAATACATATTCTTTTCAAAGTAGAAGTTAGTCATTAAGATCAGTCATCATCTAAGATTAAATCAAACCAAACAAATTCAAGGTATAATATTTTAAATTTTTGAAATATAAATAATTAGGTGTATTCATATAGAAAATAATCACACTTACACATTCATACTAAAGGGAAGGACTACGTGTGGCTTGATTTCCCTCTTTTGAGTTTTGGATAAGTAGGTAGTATTCAATGATCAATGAGGGTGATTGGATTAAACTCATTTCATTAAAATTAACATAATTTTATAGGTTTTATATCCTCAAAACTATACCTAGAATTTCATACTAAAGATTTGGATTCATGGGTTTCACACATAATTCTAAGTCTTGGGATTGTACATAAAGTTGATGCAAAAATAAGCATACTTTATTGTATATAATAGAGAAGAAAAATATACAATGTAAAAAATAATGGATTGTTTTTGATAAATTAAGGTAGCAAACTAAGGGCCAAACCCTATACAGTCAAAAAAGACAAGAAGGCAAACAAATAAAAAATGCCTTCAAAGAGATGACGGCACAGCTGAGAACAATAGACAGAAACAAAACACAAGCCATGGGAAGACTAGAGTTAGAGAGTTCTCCCCTTACATAACTATTGATTTGATAAGATCATTGATTTTCTCATTCTCTACATTGTTAGCATACCCAATATTACCCACCACTTCTAGCATAGACATGTTCAACAAAATTATATTACGAAGCCCTTTGGTGAAGATCTCCAACTTCTGAATGTAGTCCTTCAGGGCCCCAATTTTAGTTTTCTAATTAGTCTCATTCTTAGTGCCCTCACCAGCTTCCTCGGCATACATTTTCCCCTTATTGTCAATAGTTCCCATAGTGTCAACACCCTACTCCTCAGTAACCTCAAAATTCCTAGTAGCCTGCTTCCCTCCAATGTCCTCCAAAATTTCTTGGATTTTTAGCTCCTTAGACTCTTCCTCTTCGGTTGCTTCTTTTAAAGCACTTTCTGAATAATCAATCAGTCTAGCCTTCAGGGCTGGTTTACCAGTAATCTGCCCCAACCTTTGCACTCTGGAGGGGAATCCTTATTAATTTTGGAAGGCTCATGAGATTTACCACCTTGGCCCCCTGTGGCCCTACTCAGATTCCTGTGGGTCCCTTCCGTAGTCTCTTTAATATTTTCTTCCTCTTCATCAACCTTTCTCTTCTTGCCCTTCTTGCTCACAAAAGAGCCAGGGGTATCAATAGGGGTCTTTTTAGGGTCATCAATATGCCTCATTCCTGACAAGTCATCTCCTTTTGAATGATCTACCTAATGTTTAAGGGAATATGAACACCTTGTCGCCACACCCTCCAACCTAGAAATTGCTGCCCAAGGTTGGCACAAGCATCAGCAACCCTGTTGCCTTCTCTATAGGTATGGGAAATCTCAACTTTAGAAAACTTTTGTAAAAGAAATTGGATATCAATAATGATGTTTTTTAGCTTGATTCCCATGTTTGAAGCTTTATTAATGGCATCTATGACCATCTTAGAGTCTCCTTATATATTCAAGTTCCTTATTCATAGGGATATAGCTAACTTTAATCCCCATAGTAAAGCCATTGCTTCAGCATAGTTGTTGCTCTGGCATCCAATTCTACCAGCATAGACAATAGAAATCCATCCTTTATCATTCCTTATAATTCCTCCTCCACTAGCTTTACCATCCAACTTGGATTCCCCATCAAAGTTGAGTTTCATCTAGTTAGGTTTAGGGGGAATCCATTTAGTATTAAGTCTCTATAGAATTTTGGAGTTATTATACTCAGGGATCTAGTTTAAAACCTTCCATTTGGCTTTCAATTTGAGATAGGGGTTTCTTCGCAACATGAATATGAGCTATTGTAACACTTTCCATAATGGTCTTATCAAAGGAGTTAAACACCTGAAAAGCATTTCTAGCAGTGTCCCTAAAATTTTTGTGATTGTGCTCTTTCCATAAAGTCCAACTCAAACATGGTAGAGCTTGCTTCCATAATTCCATAAGCCAGGGATGTGTGAAGGTTAGGTTCCAACTAATAATTACTTATTTAAGGTTATAATTATAGACCCATTTAATACCAAAGTTGTTAAGTATTATGCCTCGTAATTCCCAGGCAAACTCATAGTGGATAAAGAGGTGTGAAACTAATTCCTCTTTTGAACCACATAAGAAACATCTATTAACCAAAGTAAACCCTCTCTTTTAAAGGTTATCCTAAGTAAGGATTTTTTTATGAGTAGCAGCCCACCAAAACATGTTAATTTTTGGATTAAATTTATGATTCCAAACCTTTTTCCATACATCTTTATTCTAAGCTTCAAGAATGAGCATATGGTAAGCAGATTTGACAAAGAATGATCTATTCTTATTTGGCCACCAGTATTGTTCATCCTCCTAGGGAAAGAGAGGGATTCTAATCTCCTAAATGCACTGTTAAATCTCTCAAACTCTTGAGAAAAGCTTAGGCTGGTGCACATAGCAATCCAAAATATTTTTCTAGTTCCTCATCCCATTGTTATTTTCCATATAATCACTGACCCTATCTCCAAAAAACTAGGTAGTCAAGTCAGCAATCTCTCCATAGTTTCCCTATGTGATGAGAACCTTGTCCTTTAACCAGATATCATCCCAAAATTTAATATGCTAGCCATTTCCAAGTTTCCATCTAATTCCCTATTTGAGAAGGCTTCTACATTTTAGCATTTTATTCCATATCACAGATCCCTAGGGTAATCCTGTCTATTGAAGAAAGTTGGAATCATCAATGCTATGAATGTATTTGGCATACATTATTTCCCCTAGTAATTATTTTTATTGATCAAGTTCCAACTAAATTTTGAGAGAAGGGCTTTGTTCATGTTCCTGATGGACCTAATATTAAGTCCACCATGAGATTTTGGAAGACACTTTTTCCCATCTGACTAAAGACATTCTCTATTTGTCTTCCACTCTCATCCATAAAAATTTCCTTTGGATCTATTCTAGTTTCTCAGTTAAATATGCAAGAATTTTAAAAAGAGATAGGAAGTATGTAGGAATACCTTGCAATGAAGCCCAAAGAAGTTGTAGTTTACCAGCACTGCTGAGTAGTTTCCCCTTCCAACCAAAAAGTTTCCTCTGCATTCTTTCCAAAATTCCATTCCAAAATCTAGGAGATTCTTCTTTGACCAAGAGTGGGAGACCCAGGTAGGTAGCTGGTAGGCTAGCTTCAACACATTCTAATATATCAATGATTATATGTCTAAGTTCATTAGGAGTGTTGAAGAAATACACATTGCTTTTTTGGAAATTTATCCTTTGTCCTGACTCTCTGGCATAATTATTTAAAATATTCTTCCATCTTCTAGCTTGAATCACTGATGAGATGCCAAAGAAGATGGTATCATCCACAAACTATTGTACCACCATAGGATGAAGGGAGGAGGTAGGTTTGATGCCCATTAGCTTTTTTGAGGCAATATCTACTTATATGTATCTTCCTAGTGCCTCAGCCATAATGATGAATAAGTACAGGGAGAGAGGGTCTCCCTAATGAATTCCTCTTCAGGATGAGAAAACCCCTCTAGGAACACCATTAACTAGCACTAAGAATTTTGCAAAAGAGACCACGTTCCATAACAAGCGAGACATTTTATCATTAAACCCAAATTTTCTGATCACTTGGAACAAAAAAGTCCATGAGACTCTATCATAAGCTTTAGAAATATCAAGCTTGAGAGCCATCCCAGGGATTTTGCTCTTATCCATGGAGTGAATAGTCTCATTTGTGGTGATCATAGCATCAATAATCTGCCTACCCGAGATGAAACCTTTTTGAGTAGGAGAAATAATTTTGTCTAGCAAAGGTTGAATCCTCATGACCAACATTTTAGTACATAACTTATACACAGTGTTGTATAAACTAATGAGCCTAAAATTAGTGAGGTGTGAAGGTTGTGATTTTTTAGGAATAAGTACTATGAAGGTATTATTAGCTTGTTTCAAAAGTTTACCTGATCTAAAAAAATCATGCACAACAGCTATGAGGTCCACTCCTACTATCTCCCAATATTCTTGAAAGAATATGGGAGGAAAGCCATCAGGACCCAGGGCTTTAAAGTCACCCATGGAGAATAAAATAGCATGGACTTCTTCCTTAGATATAGGCTTTAACATCTCCAGATTATCTTCTTTCATTATCAAACAAGGGATTTTATCAATAAATTGATTCATAGGTCTATTGATTCTATCTTTATTATCTTCTTCTATAAGCAGATTCTAAAAGAAAGCCCTGGCTTGTTCCCCTATTTCATTATCCTCAGTAATAATGTCACCATTATCTAGGACAAGATTAGTTATTGAGTTGGCTTTCCTATGTTTCATAGCTGAGAGATGAAAAAAGGTAGTGTTCCTATCCCCCTCTTTAAGCCATTGAACATGAGATTTTTGTTTCCAAAAACCTCTTCTCTTTCCATAAGATTCTTCCATTCTGAAGACAAGATATTCTCTTCTTATAAAGTGTCCTCAGAGTCATCCCCTTGATTTATCAGTTGTTATATATCCTTGAGTTTTCCCACTATATTTTTCTTCTACTGGAAGACTTGCCCAAAGCTGTATCTATTCCATCCATGAACTTCTTGTTTAATGTGTTGGAGTTTATTGACTATTATAAACATAGGAGTACCTTGAATAGGAATTTTCCACCATTGGGCCACCATTTGTCTAAAGTCTTTGTGTTTGATCCACATAGCTTCAAAATAGAATGGGGAAGGTCTGGAATGTCCCTGTTCTCTCCAACTGAGGAAGATTAGGCAGTGGTCAGAGGTTCTAGGGAAAGCCTATGCCTACATATTATGATAATCCTTCTAGTTGCTTGATATAAGAAATCTATCTCATTTAACCTGAATCATTTGATCTCCTCTTCTTTTATTGGTCCAGGTAAAATTTTGGTTTTGCAGCTCTATGTCCAATAATCCCCAATCATTGATGAATTTAGCAAAGTCAAACATTCTGTTTGAGTAATCCATAATTCCACCCTATTTATCATAAGGGTATAGAGGATTATTAAAATATCTAGCTAACATCCATCTAATGTTCTAGGGATTATTCCTGAAACTGCTTAGGTCTATCCATAATTTCTGTCTCAAAGCTCTATTATTTGGTCCATAGACATTGATCAACGACCAGTTCAAAGATTTCTTATAAAAATTGGTAATCAAGAAGTGCTTATTATAAGCCATAAGAGACCCCTAGATTTTATCACTATTCCACATAGTGACAATCCCCCCTGAAGCCCCTTCAGTAGGACTAATGCAAAAAGCTACCTTAGGCCATATATAGGCAGCAATTTTTGTAAAATTCTCCTCATTCATCTTGACTCCTTGAAGTAATAAAATATCTAATTTATTATCTAAAATGCAATTTTTAACCTCAAACTACTTTGAGGGACTATTAAAGCTCCTCAAGTTATAAGAAATATTCTCATTTAGAGGGTTTGGGGGGTTGGGTCTCAAGTGTATTATGTTTACCACTGGCAATCTCCTAACAATCTCTCTTTGTCTTGTTTCTGTTAGGGTTGGCCTCCCTTATTTGGGCTCAGTGCCAACATCTATAGATTTTTTACCTTTTCGATTCCTTTTCTTTGGGGTAACCCATTCCTCTTGTTCATTACTACCACTTTGTCCTATTAAACCTATTGCTAAGTAGTTTCCTACTTAGTCTTTGACTTCTAGAGCATGGAAAATGTTTGTATTTAGCTGTGGGTCTACTTCTCCTTTAGTGGGACTTTCTAGAGTTACTACTTCCTATCTAACTCTTGGAACTTTGTCTTCTTCATTGACTTCCTCTATCAAAAGGTTACCTCTTTCTCTTTCCTTAGACATATTAGTCTATTTTTCTAGAGGGTTGGTTGTGTTAAATATAGCCTTTTGACTATCAGCTGATACTATATTTTCCTTTGGGAAAACTTTTCCCTCACTACTACTGATATCCTCCTTTCCTGTCTCCTCCTCTCCCTTTTCTGTGTTGTCAAGATTTTCCACATTACTCTCTATTTCTTGCTTGTTGTTCTTTCTGTAATTAAGAGCCTGATCCTCCCCTTTTGCTTTGATGTGCATTGTGTCATTAAATGTACCTTTTTCTTACATATTTGCTAGAAAGTGGTAGCATTTTCATAAGTGATCAGCTAAGTCCAGGTCCCATATTTAGAGTTTAGCTCTATGGTCATAGGGAGAGTCCTATTTATTTCAACATTGACACAAAGTCTAGTGTACACACATCTAGAATTTATTCTAGTTTTATGATTAGTAGTGACATATTGGCCAATAGAATTGCCAATAGCTGTGAAAAAAATTTCATCCCAGAATTCCAAAGGGAACCCTGGCAGTCTTACCCAAGTAGGAGTATACTTATTAAGGTCTATGTTAGGATCAAATCCTAGTTTCCATGAGCATAGGGTAAGATAATGTGGGCCATATAGCCATGGTCCTCCAACAAGAGTAGCGATCATGTCCTCCCTATTCATAAAACTAAAAAGGAATAGGCCTCTTGCCATGGCAGTGATTGAAACACTACCCTTAACTTTCCACCTAGATAAAACCCATTTCCTAATCATTTTGATACTAGGATGGAAAGAAAAACTTACCTACCAATGTAAGTTCCATGGATGCCATGATTTCCTCCACTAGATCGTCTGGGATATGCAATGTCGTGCCCTCTGAGATAACAGGGAGGCTCATCATGCTTTTTAAGGGGCACGTCTTTTCACCTATAAGTGCCTTCTTCCATCTATTGGATGGACTATCCATTACCATATTTTTTAATAGATCCCCAAAGGCACTACCACCAACAGTGTTCTCCATTGGATCCATGATCCCATCGATCACACTTAGGGGGCCCAACTTGGTAGGAAAAAAAAAGTTTCAAATGTTGTCCACATGCAACCATTCTCTCTATTTTTATGAGATGTTAATTAGTAAAATAATGGACTATGCTATTATCCTAAGGTTGATGATAATTTTTGGGTGATAAAATAGATATATAACCTATATCAAGTGACTCACTATCTTATTTCTAGCTTGTTTTGCTACCTGTTCCTTGTCTCAATCTTACACAGTACAAGGACCACTAAGTATCACATACTTTATTATACTTTACATATTTAGAAATTTTATGTCCCAAATCAATTACATCCTATTAAATTCAAATTCATTATTAATTTTCATATATTAAGATATGAATTATTATAAAATTTTATATCCTAATTAGACTAATCAATGAATCCAAATTAGGGTAAAGCAAATTGTTATTATTGATTCCTTTGAAATTAACAAAGTCTTTTTCAGCTTTGCCTTGGGGAAGGTTGATTAATTCCATTTTATTAATATTAAAATAACCTTTAATAATTATAAATGAGGAAAATAAATCTATAAAATAAGGTTATTTGAAAAATTACAAAAGCAAAGAAGCTAGGAAAAGATAAATTTTGATAAAATGTATGTTGGGAAAATTATGAATGCTAAGCAACTAGGAAAAGAATGTTTTGGAAATAAAAATATGTTTGAAAAAATAAAAATGATAATAATAGTATAAAATAATTAAAATTTTGTAACAAATTAACTAAAATAAACTCTTCAATATTATACACTAAATTCCTAAATTCAATTCATCACATAGTTCATACATATAAGGAGTAGGATATATTATTAATAAGTATCCCTTAATTATCTCCTAAAATCCCTTAACATAAAAATAGGTGAGTTATTTTGATAAAATCAATAACCACTTCTCTCTCATTCCACATAAATAAATAAACAAACACTTAAGTATGTACTAGTGTTTCAAACATTACTCCTTTAGTGCAAAAATAGGGAGAGGTACTACACATATATTTAAAACAAAAAATGTAAATAAATATATGTTATAGGTATTCACTCATTTTACTCATGATTACCTAAATATGTGAAAACAACTTCTCACTCTTTCAATTCTAGTGAGTGTTGGGCTTCTCATTGGAAAATCACTATTCCAATGATAACCTATAGACATGAACATAAATTATCATGCTTTGACTTATAATGAGTGATGAGATACTCACTCTAAAATCATTGAAATTATTCAACAAATGATACATAGTGGAATATTTTTCTCCTATTCATATATTTATAATAGTTTTATTTTTACATCACATCACACACATAAAACAATAAATATTTTTTTGTGTAATTATTGCAATGTGAAAAACCTTCATTAGTGGAAAACTTGAGGCAATAATGTCTCCTTATTCCTCTAGTACCTTTGAACTCCAACATTTAGTTTTCAAAAATCATCTTCATCATTTGAATGAGAAGAGTATTCAACACTTAAATGGGGAGTGTATTATTCCAAATCACTTTACTAAAAAAATAAAGAACTTTGATTTAGTTTTTCATCAATGAGATATTTTATCCTCTTTAAGTAATTTAATAGAACATGTCCTTGCTAATTATAGCAAAAATAGATTTATTTGTATTTTACATTTGAAGGATTAGACTTTGGCATATTTTTTTTCTTTTAAGAATTAATTTCCTTATTTTATACAAACATAATTTATTATTTTTTATAATTATTACTTTTAATTTATTCCCCTCATCAAACAATCTAGAGAATATAATTTACAAACTTGCATTCATGACATACTTTTGGTCATACTATTTAAAATTTTGGCATTTGCATCATTATCATTTACACCTTCATTAATAATAGACAATTGGTTTATCGAAGAGTGGAACTTACTTATGTGAGTCATGATACTTCCACCTTCTTCCATTTTAAATCTATAAAATATTTGCTTCATTTTTATTTGGGAACTGTCATCTTTAGATTAGAATAATATATTTAGTGATTCTCAAATTTGTTTATAATAATTATTAAAAATATACATGATGTAAATAAGTCCTAGAAAATCTAAGACCAATAATGGCCAAGGTTTTATTATCATTGAATTTATATTTGATGATTTCATCAACATCTATTGGTTTGACCATAGTACCAATGAAAATTCCCTAAATGTATTTTTCAATTATAATCAATTGAATTTCTATCTATCAGACGTGAAAATATTTTTCTATCAAAATTTTCACTTGGACTCAACTTTTCCATCTTATTCCCCCCATGATTTTAACTAGATAAATAGACATTAGTTTTTAAAAAAAAATCATCTAATTACAAATAAAATATTTAATTTTTATCTTGAAAATGAATCATTCAAATGGATTGATGAAAGACACTAGAAATAATTTTACCTTGACACCTTATTTGAAAAAAAATATCTAGACACAGTATTTTTGGACTTAAAAATTTTCCTTTTGACTTAGGCTTTAATTGTAAATAAAATAAAAAACTATAAAACTTAATGAATAAATAAGCTTTGACATTTATATATGAATACTAGATCAAAGTCACTCCTTAATAATATCCTAACACATATAATTTTATACTGAATAATGTATATTATAAAGTTATAAACTGACTACTCACCAAAAACTAACCTTATGTCACTATCTAACTCGTTATATTTGATCCTTATCAAAGCAAGGGTTTGATATATATATATGTATATATATATATATATATATATATATATATATATATATTTATACACATTTAATTTAATTTAATTATAAAACCTTTCAGTGGAAATGCAAGTAGGAAAATGAAGTGTTTAATGAGTTGATAGTAGATAAAAGGAGGCACATAGGTAATTGATGAAGGAAGCATAAAAACTAAATAACATGGATGTGGAGAATGACTATTATTTTATCAATCAATGTTTATCTATATTTAATGAATATATATGATTCTAAATCCAAACATTCAATATGGTCAATCAATTTAGATGGATAAAAGTTAGACAAATGGAATTGATGACATGTAAGATCTTTATGGAATAAATATAATAAATAATAATCATGAACAAACATAAAATTAGTCTATACAAGGATAAAAGTGTGTGTGTGTGTGTGTGTGTGTGTGTGTGTGTGTGTGTGTGTGTGTGTGTGTGTGTGTGTGTGTGTGTGTGTGTGTGTGTGTGTGTGTGTAACTATGCCTATAAATTATTTAGAAAAAAAATGTTTATCTCCCATCATAAGACCAAGATGATAGTTTCATATAATACCAAATTAAATTTTGGTAATAAATTAATTCATATAAAATATTGAATATTACACATAAAGTGACTCAATTATATTCATCATCTAGTGCATACATATAAGAATATGATAACTTATTGTTTAACTCTTTTGGATATGTTAAGGGATAGGAGGGATATCCTAATCAACTATGGAGTGATATATTATAAAGAAAACCAATTAAATAATTAAAATTACAATATTCTCATGGATATACTAAAGTTGAGAATATGCTAAACATAAAAATTACAATGCCAAATAATATTATGAAAGTAGTGATACGAAGGAGAAATAAAAATTAGCTTATGTAATTATTCTTAGGAAAGTATGAAAAGTACAAGTGTAGAAAAATATAATCTAGTGATTAACCTCAATTTATAAAATTCTATAAATTAGCTTTTCTATTAGCCAGAACACTAGCATCAGATTGTGGATATTAACATCAACACTTATGTCCTGATTTCAACACTTCTATATGAATCAAGATGATTTTTTTTAATAGTTAGATGCACCCATTCATATTAATTTTTGAATTTAAGGTTATAAACTCATATTGTGGGCATAGGTTCCTAGAATCAATATTTTACTCAAAACCCTATTCCTATAATTATCACCTTGAAAAACAAGGGTTAGTGGGCTTAAGTGAAGTAGACCTAAACTCATAGACCCATATATTAATGATCACTACTTACATATCCATATAATTTAAATAGGGCCTTAGAATAATATATTTATCCCCTAGGTATGTTCATGGAGTTGGAGGACAATTATGTGGACATATCCTATAACATGTATGCATTATTAACATAACATGTACACTATGCATTATAGGAAACCATAACCACTCCCTTTAACCCTCCACCTAAACCTACCAATCCTATGGATAATCCTCTACCTAACCCTTCTATAATTCCATAATATCCCCCAAAAATATAAGATAATCTAGTTTCACACAATTTGGAAAACAAAATTGAAATTGAGAAAGTAATCAAGAGAATAAGGGATCCCACATTCACCAACACCCAACACACCTATCTAGCCAATAACCTAGATTTAATATTAGGTCAATTTGACTCAATAATGAGTTAAATTGATATATTTGCATCATATAAAAATATTTTTCTTCCTTATTATGCTAATAAATTGTTAGCATATGAGGTCAAAAAACAAAAAAATATCAAAATTGGCCATTTGTGTGTTATTTATTAATCTAGCCACCAATGCACCATTTCCAATAACTACTAAACATTTCCAAATCTATAGGTGCCAATTTTTCTGATCAAATCCAATTTATGTGACTGATGGTAGATGGTGTTTGATTATCCACCATGTAATAACCATGAGGTCCCATTATATTTTTTGATGAAACTCTACTATGAGTTTATCCTCAATGAGATTTCAAATTATTATGATTGGGGTTAATTTCAAGCCTGAGGGAAAGAATCTATGTAGGATTTCCTAGGTGCATGTCATGTGCCTAATTGATCTAAAATAATCCCTACCCAAAATCTACTTCATCCCAATATCCCCTATGCGATGGAGGAGATCATGGAGATCAACACTATTAATGCACTTAGTACACTTATTGATACACTCCTTCAACATAGAAGTAGGAATCATTGAGTGATGTTGTAGATACACCACCTAGTGTTTGTACCTAAACCCATCCTTTTGTGTAGATATATTTATTGGACCTTCTGATGATGATGTAACTGGTGGTTTAGAGGGGTTGGATGATATAGTCTTGAGTGAAGATTTTTTAGTACACACATTTTGTGTGCATTCATCAACCACTACATGGATGCAATTATATTTAATATAAATGCCATGTCAAATTTAATCTATATTTTAAAATTTAAAATCTAACAATTAATTTAAATATAAAATGAATAATATATGTCTCTTTTTATGTTCTAAGAGGAAATGATGTCTTCATTGTCACAATCCATGTTTGTATAGTTTGATCTTATAAATCCATTTTTTACATATGTAAATTTTGTTGTGATGCTATCCACTACTACATCTTCATGTGTTATCATGACATATTTTACTTATACAAAGCTGAAATTTTGAGTTAATCTTACACTCTTGGTATAATAAATGAAAAAAATTACCATATATCTTTGATACTTTATAGAAAACTAAGTGATACCTTATTTGTTCAGTTGATGTATTGAGTAGACACTCCTCCATCAATATGAATGGAGACAACTACTATCCCATCCACTACTACATATGTCTGTGTTAACATGACACCTTTTACTTAGACAAAAGTTAAACTTTGATTTAATATTACACTCTTGGTTTAATAAAGGAAAAACAATTACCATATTTCTTTGATACTTTATAGAAAAATTAGTGAGACATTTTTTGTTTAGTTGATATCTCAAGTAAATATTCCTCCATAACTATGAGTTGAGATAGATATAGGCATTACTAAAGTAATGTCATCCACACAAGCCCTCATAGAGGTACCTATTAACTTGTAATTTTGAAATATAAAATAGATTTTTTATAATAATTTTATTGTATAATTGCCTCAAAAATATAAATTATGTGAATGTATTGTGTGTGAAAGGTTGTCCCATGACATATGATAGTCCCATTTAGATGATTAGTATGGAAAATTCTCATATTTCTTCCTCATTTCAGATGCCTATTTGTGTAACTCAACCTGCCACTAACCTAATCAAGCATCAAAATTAGATTGAGTGGGACCATGAGATTAAATTAAGTGCATGTTTAAATGTTTTTTATTATATTTTAAAATTAATTTATTAACGTGTTTTCATGTATTTTATTTTAATTTTCTAATAATAATTATATTTGAATAGGTTTATTTGTAAGCGAGTTATGAGCATATGACCTACAATCAGACAAGTAGAGTAATCCAAAGTATTTGAGGGATCTCCATCTACCACTAGGGCATCTTAAGGAGGGTTTTATTAAAGGAAAGCAATGAGATGGAGGTTATTTTATTATTATCTCACATCTTACATGATGTACTTTTTGTGTGCCTATATGGAAATGTACACATTTTTTATATGCCTATATGGAAATATATGTATTATAGACATTATACATATGACTATATATAATTCAGATAACATTCTATTACCTTTTTGTTTTGTAAGCCTTTATGGATTTTCTTATTATATTGTAAAAATAATTTATGATAAATGAGGTTTTTTTTACTTCTAATGTCAACAATGAAGTGTAATGTTTGACCATTAATCAAAATTTGATAATTTTAGGTATTTAGAGAACTTAATATGCCCTCAAGTCTATCCAAAGTTCCCTTAAGAATATAGGGCCCTTATTTTAGTATTCATCAAGTCAATATTCACTCATTCTCATGTTCCTTCTTTTCCAATTTAACTCATCTGATTTTGATTTTGGCATAATAATATGGTCCTAATTAAAATTAATTATTTATAATTATACAAGCATTATAGTTCATTTAGTACAAATAATCACTATAAAACACATTGATCAACATTCATAGATAATTATTAAGAACTCAAAAACATTATAGAGAGATAAAAAATCATAAGTGAATTTATTGTTTTGTGAAGATAACATTTCCCATGGTATGTTTTTAACACCAACCTAAGTTTTGTATATCTCTTAACTTAATTTCATTTATACAATTTAATTATCAGATGGTGTTGTATAGGCCTACTAACCCTCAACACAAACCTCTAAAGCTCACTTTATTTTATGTAATATTTAGATATTTTGACCATTCTTAGAAAAGGAGAAGAATTTATGTTTTCCTTGATACACATCTCTCAATGCACAAATAAAATATACTAAGACCATATAAACACAATCATAAATTTATTTCAAATAATGACTATCACATGTTTAAATTACCCCTAATGTTATGAATATGTTTGAAGCATCCATGGCACATTATACATTTGGCTTTGTCAAATAAATTTATAATTTTGGTTGAGGTCATGCCATTATTGAGAAAACATTTCAAAATTTAAATTCAAATAACCATAATTGGATTTTGAGTTTTTTAAGATAATTACTAACACCTTATGTGAAAATGGGAATAATATATTCTACTAACACCCTATGTGAAAGTCATGTGACAGTGGGAACTAGGAACAATATAATTGGTCATATTATATGCAAAATATTACTAATGAGGTTTTTCACTATGAATTTGTTTGAAAAAAAATTATCACCAATTCATTAAACTAGGCCCATACCCTTAAAAAAATTTATTTAAAAAAACTAACTTTGATTTATTTAATTGCTTAACCATTCAGGTGACTAACAATACTCTATCTATGGCCTCTATTAGATCTTCTTATTCTCTCTTATAGATCCACTTATATTGATCTCTTAGAGACCAATGAGACTTATCCTCATATCAAAATCCTTTGATCTTACCAATACTATTATGCTTTCTTAAATCATCTATCACACTCCTTTATACTCTTACACAAAGTTTCAACACACTCATAAGGCTTAGATATATAGATATGACCCTCTTTATTTATATTAAACCCTGATTATGTTATCCACTATAGGTTCTATAATCTTTAGACTATCAAATCAGAATTAGAGAGGTTATTTGAAGCATGAAACCCACTTGATCATAAGAATATGGTCTTATTATAAGTACACATCAAATTTTAGACTTTATCTCTCAATCATTTTCCTTCTGAGGTCAATTTCCCTTCATTATGTCTATATTAGGGTTTATATAGCTATATGAGACCCAAGATCTTCTCAGAAGTTGTTCACAAATTATAATGGCTATCTAAGATTCCTAACACCTTTAAGGGAAGGCAAATAACATTCTCTCACTTCACCAATAATATAATTAAGCTCATGCAATCCTTAAAACATAGTTCTAATGGACGGTGTATGAATGTATCATATCATGACCAAGTGTATTATAAGTAAATGACACATTTTTACATTACCTTGATGTATAATTCCACCCAAAAATACACTTTCACTACTATTTAGGAGGGCAAAAACACTAACAACAAATATTGTCAAAGATCAAGGTATTAATCAATAACTCCATTTTTTGTGATTCTTCAATAAAAAATGGCACTACCAACATGTCTGTATTGGTGGATGACATATAGGACCATGTTCTTCATATCCCATCATGCTTGGTTGATAAACCCACATTTTGGCCTCAAGAACACCCTTCCCAATACAAGAAAAATGTAAAATTTTAGCCTAACTTCAAACATGCATAAAATAAAAAACATAATTAATTTATATGAAATTTAAGATCCCTCCTATAAGTGTTTTAAAACTATTATTTTAATCATTATCATGTTGGATGAACCTTTGATAATAGTTTGTGGCATAAGTTGTAGTAATGGGTCCTAATATACAACTTTTTGGTAGTGACGAGAACTTCTCGACCTCCAACATGAATTTTTACCTATGGAGACCCTAAGTGAAAATATATCAATTATATCACATATATATGGGTGAATTACATGTGTTTCCATGACCCTAACATGCAAGTACACCTAAAAATACATTTTCACTATTGTTTAGGAGAGTGGAAACACTGACGAAAAATATTTTCAAAGTTCAAGTTGTTATTCAAGAATTCCATTTCTTGTTATTATTCACTATAAAATAGCACTTATAAAATTAATATATGTTTGTATAACATATATCATCACATTATTTTCCTCCCCTCATCCCTGGTTGACAAACCCACCACCCATTCTAGCCTCAAGAATGCCCTTCCCAATACAAGAAAAATGCAAAATTTTAGCCTAACTTCATACATGCATAGAAAATAAATTATAATTAATTTATATGAACCATAATATCCATTATATACATTTATAAAAATATTATTTCACCCTAGATCATTTTGGCTAAACCTTCAAGATCAATTTGTGGTATAAGTTGCAGTAACTAGTCCTAAAATGTAACTTTTTAGCATGTAAGAGACAAATTCTTGAGCTCTAACAAGAATTTTTACCTCTCAGACCTCTAATTGAAATTAATTTATTTTATAATGTCTATATATGTGAATTAAATTTTCTTACATGACCCTAAAGTCCAAGTCCACTCGAAAATACATTTTCACTACTGTTGAAGAGGATGAAAACATTGACAACAAATGTTGTCAAAGTTCAAGTTATTTGAGAACTCCATTTTTGGTTCTTATTCACTATAAAATGGAACTATAAACACACTCATATGGATGGATAACATTTAGTACCATATTATTTTCCTTCCGTCACACCTGGTCAACAAACCAACCACCCATTATGGCCTCAAGAATGCCCTCCCTAATACAAGAAAAATGTAAAATTTTAACCCAAATTTAGACATGCATAGAACATGAACTATAATAAATTTAAAAATACCATAATATCCTTCATATATGTGTATAAAAACTCTTATTTCACCCTAGATCAATCTGGCCAAACCTTTAAGAGAAATTCATGGTATAAGTTACAATAACAAGTCCTAAAATGCAACTTTTGGCTTGTAAGAGACAAATTTTGGAGATACAACAAGTATTTATTCCTAAAATAACCCTAGGTGAAAATATATGACTTATATTACATATAAATGGGTGAATTAAATGTGTTTCCATGACCCTAATGTCCATTTCCACCCAAAAATATATTTTCACTATTGTTTTGGAGGGCAAAAACACTGATAACAAATGTTGTCAAAGTTCAAGTTATTGTTCAAGAACTCTATTTTTGATGATTATTCATTAAATTCAAGCACTCAAAACACATATATAATGGTGGATAACATCCAAGACTAGGTTCCTTACCTTCCATCACACCCGGTTGACAAACCCACCACCCATTTTAGCCTCAAGAACGCCCATAATGCATACACTTCACCATAACATGTTTTCATTACTTAATGCATACACTTCACCATAACATGTACACATTATATATTTGGATTCAAAATCCAAGCCTTTGAACTCTGAAATGGCATGGATTCATGAGCCAAAGGCTTGGACTTGTCAATATATATCCAAGTTTGAGAGCTTTGATAAAATAAATAAATTTCAACTTTCATCACCAAATACACTAAGAATTTCCACAACAAATTTCCAAACATTATTTACAATTATGATGAGCATGCTCTCCTCTTTTCAAATATATAATTTTTATAATTTTTGGACTATTTTAAGGTTACAAAATATGTTGATTTCTAGCTATAGTTTTTTTAGGCTACCACATGCCATAAATATACATGCCTATACATGTTAATATAATTTTTTTTCATTCATTCAAGTGAAAAAAATTATATGTTACAAACTAGGCCTAATTATACACACATTCAAAAAATCCAATTTTGTTTTTATGAGGTAGTTAGTGGGGGCCACACGGTGACTATCCATTTTTTTAATGTTTTTATGATATATTTAATTTCAAAATTAATAATAAAAAAATATCCATTGATAAAATATAAAAAAATATAGTTCACAAAGTAAAAGATCTTTTATAAATATTCACCAAAGGGTTTCAAAAAAATATTTAATGATGCTCAAAAAATGGTGGGTCACACGATTGTCTATCCACTTTATTTCCTTGAAAAAATAGGAGTTCTAATTCAAACTTTAGATGTTTGACCTATTTATAGTTAATCATTTTTTTTTAAATGGTGTTTTGGAAACTATACTTGAAGTGATATAATTCATATTTTTATAGCATATTCAGATTTTGAGTGTAGTTATTTCAAATTATCTACACATGTTTAGTATCTAAAATTTCATGAAAACCATGTCCATGGGTAACTCTTTTTCGTCCCTCAACTTTGTGCACTTACCACCCTTATATGGGTTTATGTGTGAATAATTATGTAAGATGTTATATGCATCTGTATGTAGTGATAGAGATTATAACTTAAAAAATAAATCTTGTTGGATGTTATTTTAATGTTCTGGACCTATAATAATACTCCTATGATTGATTTGAAAATAGGAAAGAATAGGGTAGTATAGATAAGTTCTGCAAGGGATTTTTACTAGTGTAGTGTGAGCTTGAGAGGTGATTACCTAGTGTTTTATAGATGGATAATGAATGAATATTTATTTTTAATTATACCAATTTTTCTTGAATGATCTCATAGGAGGATTAAATAAGATAAATATGCTAACCCATACATGTCAAATTATTTTTAATTTTATCATTAGGAAGGTAGGGACAGTAGCATCATAATTGGGAAACTAACATCAAATGTTAGTGTCCTAGTTTAGACATTAGTGTCCTATAGGGTAATAATATGTTTAGGATATGTAACTATATATGCAGGTATATACATGATATAAATCAATATTTATTCATACAGTAGGCTATAGATAGTTTGTACCATCATAATGTTAGGGTTAGATTATAATTTAAGTAATTTGGCATAGTGAGATTATGAACATGAGCCTTGAGGTAGCAAGGTGGTCATAAACTAAAGCTTTGAGCCATGATTGGTATTTTTAAAGTGTAAGAGACTAGTATGTCATATAAAATCATAATTTAGTATATGCATTTACCTCCATTTAATAAAGTAATGCATAACAATGAAATTACTAAGTGAAACATAAGAAATACATACTATGGTGTGTACAACACACCTTGTCTTTGTTTGAGCCCCATTTTAGTTTGATGATTATGAATTACATGAAACCAAGAACATGATATAGTGTAAGTAGTGAATTTAATCTAAAAATTAATAATTGAAATCCTTTAAATTAAATAGAGCAAGGAAATAATACCCATGGGTTGTGATGTAACCATGTTACCCCTTGGTACTTTGATTTGGAGATTATGTTTCATTGATGAAACATTAGAGATGGGGACTCATAATTTAACCTTTTAGATGTGAAGAGTTAAATTTAAGGTGATCATGCCCCAAATGTAGTGTAAGGGTGAGTTTTTCTAAGGCCATTGAGAGCATTGAATCTCAATCACACAACTGAAGTGTAAACATAATATAGACAATATAGCCAATATAGAAAAGTTAAAATTGTGTAACCATCTCAACCTAAAAATGGGAGTAGTATGAAGAATCTTGAGGGTACTAAATCTCAACTACACTATTCAAGGGAGCAAATTGATATAGACATATAAATGCTCAATATTGAAAAGGTCATTACATCAATATGTCATGAGAAAGGTTATTTATACCCTATCACCAAATATCTTGTAAATGATGTATAATATTAATATGTATAAGTGATTCAATGAATTTTTATGTTATATGTACCTATAATATGTCTCAAGTAAAATTATCTATCTAAATGTAACATCTCTATAAACTATGTATAATATGTGTAATAGATCTGAAAATGCTATCCCAAATCTATGAAAATCAGTACCAAATGAATAATATTTTGACCAAAGTATATATGAATCATGTAAAATATATAAAAGTATTGTAATATTTCTAACTATGTGTATGAATGCATGTCTCTATGACATCCCCCCATTTTGGGGTGACAAGAATGCAATATAGTAGTCACCTTATCTAGAAAGGATAAGATAACCATGCTATATATGTATCAATCAAGCATTAAATAAGAATATAGTGGTATCATGTCTAAGTAAATGTATTAATGAACCTTGCAGTATCCAATCACAACAATACTTAGGATGCCTGATATGGATAATAAAAATATATATAAGTAATAAGCATAAGATAAACAAAAAATCAAGCACACATACAAGAGCTCTCAATGTTACATGTCTAAGGAGACCAAAAATAAAGGTCATGATGAAATTCCACACACTAAAAGGGAGGACATGTTCAAATGTTTGAACATTAAAGAAACAACATTCAATGTCATTGTGGGCAATAAATAAGGAACATTTTTAAATGTTCCATAGGAAAAAAATGTAGGAAACAAGAATTCCAATCAATTCATGTGATAATATGAATAAGTGAAATATAAGAAACCAACCTAATTATGTCATACTAGTCATTATTTACATGTGTTAATAGAATATCCTATAGTATAGCATATCTAGCATAATGTGTGAGATGTAAGCATGAGTATAAACATGTGTAAGAATTATTGTATAATATTAATCATGATAATGAAAATTTATCATAAAATAATATAACATGTATCAATTATGATCAAATGAAGAAGATGCCCCAAATGTAGTATCATGTGGGTAGAGGAAAATGTCCAACATCTATATGCTCATGTACCATATATCTAGTGTATGACTGTATCACAATAAATCACCCATGAAAAATATGAGTGTATATAAATTAAATTATAGTTATATAAAAACATAATGTAAACAACATATATTCAAAATATAGTAAACATGTGAATGTTGAATATTTTTGTTTTTTATTTTATTTGAATGTTTTTTGGATTTTATTGATTATTTGATTTTTTAATAAATTTTACATATTTTGAAAATTTATTTTTATTTTTTTAAATTTATGAAAATGAATGATGCTCAAAGGGCTCTTGAGGGTATTTCCTTCAAGTTTATTTATGTGGTATATGATTTTTACTATTTTTTCTATGTTTTTGAATAAGCCTAACCAATTTGGTTTAAATTTCCCTTTTTGTCTTTTTTGCATTCATATTATTTTTATTTTATTATAATGCCATATCTCCCACATCAAAATCATGTGGCTAAACTTTTTTTATGCTCCCTTAAAATGATCATGATAGACTTGTAGATGATTGATATCCTATGTATATTTTAGACCGAACACTTTCAACTATTGAGTGTGGAGCCCTTGAGGCTATCACATGACCTTGGTGAAACATTTTGGGGGCTTAGAAATCTCCATAAATATGGGGAGAAATTTTTCTTGTGACCATTCCCCACTCCACCTTTTATGGAACTATGCTTCCATGTGAGTGGAATATTCCTTAGATATTTTCCTAATTTCTATGTTGAGTTCCATGTTTTATGGAAGTAGGATTGACTTCCTTATTTTATAGAGTTAGTTATTAAATATATAATTTCCATGTTGACTTCCATGTTTTGTGGAAGTGGGATTGACTTCCTTATTTTAAGGTGTTAATTTTTATCTCATTGTAATTTATGTGCACCTTTTTTGGAGGAGAGATGAGGATGGCATGTTATTTTCTTGGTGGGATTTTGGATAAGAATGATTGGGTGGAGGATGGCATGTTTCCTTGATAATAAGGCCATATTGGATAAGCATGCTAAGTTTCCCCTTATTGGATGGATTTCTTCCATCTTTGTTTATATGTAGGTGGTCGTGTGACTTTGCAGATTGATGTTTTTTATTTATAGGGTGTGGTATAGCAACTTATGGTGTGATTATATATAGGTATAGGTATGGCATAACATCTATGGATTATTTTTGATAGATATAAGATTTGGATCAAGAACATAGAGAATTATTTTGTGAATTCTTGAGTAGATATTTAGTCTCTGTAAGAGGTTCTTTGTTATTATTTTATTGAGGACTTTCTTGGTAGATGTAGACCACATTGGGTGAACCACAATATAATTATATTATGTGTTATTTTTGGTATATATTGATAGTTTTTTATTTTCTCCATTATAGAAACATTTACTATGATTTGAGGAATTGATTCCGTGATGTAAGTAGTGCACAGAGAAATCTGATTTTACACATTTAAAATCTGTTTTATGTGTTTTAAATTTTGATTTTGTAGTGAATTAAATCTAATTTGAATTAATTTTATTTCTAACACCAACTATTAAAATCACTTATCTCAGTACTCATTATGTTAAATAATATCCTTCAAATAAATGTACAAAGATGGGATTTCAATCTCAATTGGAAGAATTAAAATTAAACAATCCAAGTCTCAGGGCACAATAACTTTCTCCTTTTGTCAAAGATAAACAAAAGAATAAGGTGTGGTTTGAGTAGGTGTGTGAATGATAGTCTGATATGCCCATAAGTTATGTTCTAATGCCAATGTATATTGTACCTTTCCACTTTATTTCCAAGTATTTTAAAATTAGTCTTATTTGTTGATTTTAATTGACCTTTATCCTATGGGTAGTAGGGTTCCAAGGTGAGTTTAATTTTTTTTTATTGTAAAAAAACTTCATCCTTTTTATTAAATGATGACCCATTGTATGTAATAATAACTAAAGGTAAGAAAAATTAGGAGGTAATATTGGTCATAAAAAATCTGCATATGTCATCTACTATGGTAAACTCAAGTTGATTTTTTTACCCATTTAGTGAATGATTTTGTAGCTATGATGATGTATAACTCATGGTAATTCAACATGCATCAGATTAAAAAAATATGCACATAATTTCACACAAAAATTAGTAACTCACTATTATGGATTATGAAAACATGAAAGATCTTATATGATGATGTGATTTATGGCCTACTGATACTAGATTCATTTTATTAATCAAATAAGTTCCCTAAAGGGAAAATGACCATGGTTAGATAATTGGTTATAAATCATGAGATGGGAAATGATTTAAATTGCTATATTTATAACATTACTATCATAATTTATCATGCTTGACACATTCATGTTCCATTTTAGGCCAATAATAACCTTGTTGTAATAATTTGTAGGACACTCATTTTACACTGAAGTACTCCCCACACTCACTATCATGCATCTCTAAAAGTGTAGTTCTTGCCTCATATTTTCTAAGGCATTAGAGTAATGGTAAATCAAAACATATTTTGAACAAGTATTCCCTAATAATAACATAATAGATAAACTTTATCTATAGTTTACATGTATCATTATGAAATTATCTATTATAAAAGCTCAATATAGAAAATTATAAATATCACTACACCATTTTATATGTGTTGTATTTAGCATGTAGCTGTGACAACTATTATATCGTCCATTTTTATGGTGTAATTTAAGGTTGCCATAATTTCCATATTGTAAATTATATGTAATCATCATCAATATCAAGAAGAATTAATAATTTTGAATTGGTCATTGCATTAACATGATAATTATCTTTACGTGGGATACTTTTGATATAAAATGTGTCAAATGTTGTGTTTAAAAGTTTTATCATTTATTTATGTGGAATTAAATGGTTCCATTTGGTCTAATAATGATTTTTAACTTAATTAATAACCAACTGATATTTACCATAAAGCTAAATATTATGAACATGTAGTTTATGTACTATATAAAACCTATTGATTAATGTTTCATATTCTATTATATTATTGGTGCATGGAAAACCTAATCTATAAGAAAATGGCATAAATTTTCCTTTTGGATGAGAAATATGATGATTTCACCCATACTTTTCATAAATATATATTCATTGAAGAACATAGTCCACGTGTTATTAGATACATGATATGCCTCTAACTCATCATGAAAAACCTCAATCATATGAAAAGGGTTTGGTATTAGAGTTGTAGATAGCCATTTGGATACAAGTTAGCCTATCAATAATTTATAATATATGAATTTAATATCAAATTCTAAGTTGCATTACCCATTTACCTATTCAACCTACTATATGGGTTTTGTTCATGAGAAAATTTAATGGGTCTTCCTTCACTATAACATGGATCTCATTATTAAGCATGTAGTGTCATAATATATACATGAAAAATAATAATGAAAACATAGTTTTCCATTGTATTATACTTATATTCATAACCAATCAATTTAAGGCTTGTGTAGTAAATTACACATTCCCAATCATCATCATCATCATCATCATCATCATCATCATCATCATCATATTATGTTAATATGGCCCTTAAGGTATCATGTGTTGCTGAAATATAAAGTAGTAGTGTTATATCTAGTATTTGAGGCATTAACACTAGTGTATTTTCTAAATATTCTTTGATTGTACCAAAACTCTTATAACAAACTTTGTCCCACATAAATTTGGTATCCATTTTTAGTAAACATGTGAAATTTTCATTGTATCAGCCAATTAAGCAATGAAACATCAAATTTCTTGAGTTCTAACTTGTAAAAATCATAATTAATATAAGTTACTTGGTGGTATCATCTCAATGATAGATTTTACCTTTTTTGTTTCAACCTTGATATCATGTTGATAAATAATATAACACAAATGTTTTCTAAAAGATACCCAAAAAACACACTTTTTAAGATTTAACCATTCATTTAACTTTATCAAACATTCAAATATTTATCTTAGATGTATAACATGATCTTGTTGGTACTTATATTTTTCTAATAAATCATCAAAATAGTATTCAACGTTATTATGAATTAAATCATGTAAAATGTGTGTCATTTCACTTTGATATGTAACTTTTACATTTTTTAGTCCAAAAGGTTGATAGTATAACAAAATGTTCACCATGGTGTGGTAAATTTTGTCTTTTCTTGATCTATTGGCTTAATTTAGATTTGATTATATCTAGTGAATCCTTTAATAAATTAAAATGTCTCATACATGGATATGGAGTTGATGATCACATTGATGTTGAGTAATGTGAAATCATCTTTAGGATAGGATTTATTTAGATCATCATAATATATGTAACATTGAATGTCATCATTAGGCTTGGTGATATGCACTACATGAGAAACCCAATCTAAATGTGAAATTATTGTAATAAATCTTGCATCTAGTAGTAGTTGAATTTAATCCTTCACAAGCATTCCTACTTTTTGGCTGCATCTTGGGAATATTTTTATTAAATTGTTTTGCATTTAAATATAGTAGTATATTGTGTAATTTGATAGATGGATCAATGTTAGGCATGTCACAATAAACACAAATAAGTAATTATGGATAATCATGTAGAACATGTCAATAATATTTGACTTCATCATCCTACATAAATGTGGATAATACTAATAGTCTAGGATCTTTATATGTTACACAATTATATTTTAGTATTTATTCATTAAGCAAAGTGCATCTATCTATGATATATGGTGCAATAGAAATTATGTTAGGTTCATCAGGTTTGATATTGTTATCATCATTATCATAAATATAAGAATTAGTGGTAGTGGTATAGTAATATTATTATATAAGGAATGAAGATCATCATATGACCCTAAAGTACTCTAGTGGTGACTCATCATTAGATAACTCATCCAATTCCCAAACTTTTGGAGAATCATTTTCATCAATCAAATTAGGGTTTAAAAGTTCTACATCAAAATAAGTATTAGGTAAATATATGGTTAAATGGGTAGATATATCCTAGGTAACAAGGATGATAGACTATCTCTAAAGCATGCTAATTAATTATTAAACTCAGATAAACATATACTAAATTTATTATACTGAGATTGTTGATGATTTAAAATTGCACTTGATTCTAATCAACAACAATGGGAAGTTTCAAGATGTGGGACTTGCATCTTGAAATAACCTCCCAATTTTAGAGAAGCTAGTTCTTCTTTAAATCAAGTAGATACTAGGAAAAGGGTAGGATTTTTTACAAAAACACAATGCAAGAAAGAAAATCTAATCTATGGCAATTCACCTGAATGTAATTTGACCTTAATCCTGAGCACAGTGAGACTATATATAGGATTCATTTACATTTAAAATCAAATAAGTGCATGATCAATATAAAAGATTGAAATAATAGAAATAGAGGCTCACATCATAGACTTATTTTGCCAAGATACAAAAAATGTCAACAAAGGCACAGGATTCAATCTTCTTATTTGAATTTTCCAATCACATAAGAGGCATAGAAACATGTATAGTTATGTAAACCTTCCAACTCAAGAAAATGAGACAAAAGAAAATGACATTCCTAATCACAACTCTAGAAAATCTACCGTCTAGACTACTTTTGCAAATGCCATAGATAATATCAACAAAGGCATAGGGTTCAATCTTATTATTTGAGTCTTTCAGTCATACAAAAGGTGAAAAAACATGTACAATTATATAAAAATTTCAAATCAAGAAAATGAGACAAAAGCAAATGATATTACTTAGCCATAGCTCTAGAAATTCTAAACTTGTTACAATAATTCTCTCTCAAAAAATTCTCTCTGATAAGGGATCATGATACCTCCTTTGATGATCCTCTACACCCTTATTTATAGGCTTGGATTCACTCTAGATTTTCAGCTCATTCTCAATATAATGGCCCAAATGAGATCTTCCCCTAACTGAAAGTGTCTAACAGAAGATATCTTATAGATTCTAGAATGCTTCATCTTCTGGCAGTTCATTGGCTGAAATAAATTGTAGGATGCTCCCTTCTCTTGAATGCTAGGTGACATTTAGCCAATTTCCTCTTATTACTTTAGAAAACACTAAAGGATGACACTTGTCATGTTCTAAAACACCTATTGAAGACACGCGGCACTTTTCATGTAACTTATACTCTTTTGTGTCTTTGCTCAGCCATGTTCTACCTTTGACACTTATCGCTATCCACTTTCTCGAAACTCCAATAGCTTAAAAGATAATAAGATTCACAACATTTCTTACTTGAGCAACTTTGAAAAGGAGCATAGGGATAGGTGGTAATCTCTACTTGCTTTAAAAATGGATACGTGGTAGTCTTCGCTCTACTTATCTGGGGTTACGTGGTGGTCTCCACTCCTTTTAGAAACCCTTTTAGAAACCTATGGAAGATGACACATGGTGTTCTCTGCTTTATGCTATTTATACCATAGAAACAAATGGGTCTCATTTCTCATTTACATGGATAGTGACACGTGGTGGCTTTCACTCGCTTCAGACACAAAACTTGGGACCCACCATGGTCTTTGCTATATCAGTGAAGCAAAGATGAAGATAATTCAGACCGTGACATGTGGTAGCTTTTGCTTTCTCGTTGGAGTACGTGGTAGCTTTTGTCACTTTTTAGAAAAGCAAAATTGTGACCTTCTTCTACTGCCACTTGGTACTTTCCACCTGATCTCAATACTTAGCTTTTGAAACCTTCTACTAAAAGAGATGAAACATGGGTGCTGATATGAAACCATGAATGCTGACACTTGGTGCATTCCCCTGAGTCAGTATGAGATACATGGCACATTTTGACCAACTCACAGAACATATGAAAGGTGCCTCAGATGATGACACTTGGTAGTTTTCACTGAGAAGGATGTCTCAAATGATGACACTTGTTAGCTTCCACTTTACTCCAACACTTAGACAAAAATGAATCAAAAAGGAAAATAGAGTCCATGCTCTATTTCAAAACTCCACCATCTTAGACCATAGTATGTGAAGGAAACATTTCATGGTGCGTGACTAAAAAAAATGAAACATAGAGTAAATTTTCTACTCTACAGTTACTGGCAACCCCAAGGACTTTTGGGCCTACTCAAAAATAACCCACAACTCCCACTAGACCAAAATTTCAAAACCACAGCTTCAACAATGCTATCTGGTAGGTGGACCACTCTTCATTAGATAACCCTTGCTTGTTCTAAAATTCATTAAAGGCTAAATCAAGGTTAATGATATCCTTGTGTGAAAAATTTTGCAAAATTTGAATAGTAGCCTTTAATTTGAATTCAAGTTGGGAAACAGGAACTAAGACAACGTCTATTTCAGGGACTGATGAATCATCCTTGAGATCTTGGAAAACTGTTTGATCATTCTATTTGGCCAACATCAATGGTTCAATTTCTTCTACCATCAGCATGGTATTGTCATTAGGAAATGGAGAAGGAAGACCTAATTGTACTAGATATTCAACATGTTATTTCATTTCATTGATTCCTTCCTTCATGACATCCAGAAGCTCCATGCAACTATTGGCTGCAGAATTGCAACTGAGGACCTCATTTACTCATTTGGCAATGACCATTATGTTTTTGATTCTTGCTACTGATAGTGTTGCATTTGTTGCATCATATAGCTTTTGTAGTAATGTTTGTGAGTCCATTACTCTCTCAGAGACTGTAGCCAGATTATTTACAACTAAACTCTCCACCTTTTTGCACAATTCTTATGCATTTAGCAAGAAGGTGAGAGATGGCTTGAGCTGAATAATCTTTGAAGAAATTCTCTTCCACATGGATTCATATGGCTCCCTTACCAAACTTAATACTCTGACACTCTTTGGCCTATTGGCTAGCTTTAGTGTCAATTATACTGCTCTCTATTGCTCTGAGTGAAATTGGGCTATTATGACTGCAACATTATTATATTCAGCCAGCAACTTTTGTTGCATTTGGGTAACTTGCAACAAGTATTCCTTGCACTTTTCTTGCAATGCTACTTTTTCGTGCCTAAGGGTCATCACTGCATCCTTTACATGTGTGAGCCCTGCCTTTAAAGAATCATTTTGGGCCTAAACTACCCAGTGAGTCTGAGTAGAAATAGTATTTTGCAACTATTTATTTAGATTCTCTATTTCATTATCTTTTCTATTAATCTCTACATTCAAACTATTACAATTTGCCTTTTCCTTGGCTAGCTCAGCTTCCATCTTCTGTAGCTTCCTTGATATCTTTAAGTAGTCTTTAGTAAATGTATAAGTGGATTCAGTCAGTAGCTCAACTTTGTCCTATGGCCTAAAGAGTGACATGTCGATGGCTATTGCATTCATCACGTAGTCCTTTGGCTGCATTTTCTTAATTGGCTTTATTACATTTGGTGACAAATGGGTCACCATCAATTGCTTCTGAATGGGATCAAATTGTGACTGCAAATGGGGTGTAGCCAAAACTTTATTCTTCTTAATCTTTTTCTTCTCTCTTTAGGCTTTCCTTGCCTTCTTATCAGCATTTGCTTGGGTCTGGAAGGTGGAAGGAGAGGCAATGTGCCCACCCACAAAAGGATTTCCTTGTGGAAGACCATATTGAATAGCCAATTATTGGCTATGGGCAATCTAAGGGAAAGGTTTCTTGGGAATAGAAGGGGAGAAATGAGGTAATGTTAAGGCCTGAGGTGGCACTGATGGGGTGAAATGAGAAATGGGCATGGAAAAAGTGGTAGGGGATGTCATCTGGCTAAATGAAGGCATCATGCCAATAAGAGAAGAAATAGACTGAGAAGGAGAGGGAGGAATAATGCTTACCTGAGGTGTGATTACAATACCTTATAATTGGCACTATGTGGTGTCTATCTCCTCTTTTGAATCAAATTGAAATTGTACCCTCTTTCATTTCTTGGTGTCTCTTCTTTTTGTTGTGTCTTTTTTCCTTCCACATCTACTTCTTGTGGAGAACTGGGAATATCTATAACTAGGGCCATTGGGAAAGCTTGTGATGATGAAGGCACCACATTTTTGTGCATTTATATGGTGTTGAGAGATTGAGGCTAGATTGCTACAGTTACTGCAGCTATAGTTTGCTCTGAGGTTTGTGACTCTTGACTTGACCTAGCCCTAGCTTCTTGTTCTTCACCCAGTGTAGGAAGATTACCTATCTCTAGGCTAGATACAGGGGAGAGATGACACTCATCCCATAATTATTCCCATCTTTCATTTGTGTGTATATTTCCAAAAGAATGGGTTGTTTGACAAATTTCCTACCTATACTTCTAATAGGCCTCTATCTTCTCAGTATCCCAATCTTTATTCTTTAAAGCTCTCCTTAAGCCAAAAGTCATTCTAACTTTAGGATCATAATCTCTCTATTTAACATAGAATGTCTCCCATGGTATATTTTGTGGAAGTGGCAAGTCTGTTAACTCAACATAAAACCCAAGATTGTCTTCGCTAGGATTTTTCCTAGTTTCCCAAAAAGGGTGGCCCTCATGCACAATTTGGATTGTGACTCTATTAGTTCTTATCTAGGAAGCTATGAAATAATTTGGGTCATAAACCCATTTGTCTTCTATCAAAAGGAAACCTAGAAAGGCTAGCTTTTTGAGTAACACAATTTCAACATCTCTGGTTTCCAAAACCATGTCGTTTGTCATCCATGGTAGATTATACAGTTTTCTCTTTCTCTTCCTTAAGCCAAATTCATTATCAGTTATGGATACCTGCCTGGTGACCTCTAAGAATGCTAACCTAAGAGTCAAGATCTTAGGTAGCAATATTGGTTCCCCACAAAAACCATGGACTCTTATAATGATATGATGGGATCTAAAATAGAAATCGCAAGGAATTGGGTAGCTAGCTAGAAAATTTGAAACACTGGGGAATAATCTATTCATAATTGGTTTAGGACTGAGGTGGCAAAAAGTAGGAGTGACAAATAATTCCTAGAACTCATATGTGTCACTAGTATTTAACAAAATGTGTGTCCATGCAGACACAGGAATGGTCCTTTTGAGATCAAAATTTGGGTTATACATATTAAGATACATATGTTGGGCAAAGAGTTCAGAGTTTTGAAATAGCATTAGGTGGAACAAATAGGAAGAATACTTAAACACTCTTTTTGATCTAAAATGAGCCAATTATTCTACCATTGAGAAAGTAATTTGTTTAGAAAAGTTGAGCCTATACTCCTGGGTTTTGTCAATAGTCTTCAGCCTAAAAAGGATAGCCATTTGTTCTGCATATACTGTCATATCATCTTTCATGCCAAAGATGAGAGCCATCATAGACAATGCATCTTGGCTAGCCTATGTGAATTAAGCTCTTGGTGTAGGGAGTGTGGGTATCGTAGTATCATCATCACCCATTTATAACTCAGATCTTAAGAACCTTGTCTAAGTGTTGATATTTGCCCATGTTCATTGCATCTTAGCAATAGTGGGGAATGTAGCTATATTGTCATGATGCAGGGCTAACATATCCCTAATAGCTTGCAGTGTGATTTGCACTATGAATGGGCCTCATTGAATGGTGCCTAAAGCTGCATGGAGCAAGTTTGCACATAATTTGACTAGGTTAGGGCATGAATGCACAGCTAGGATAATGAATTGAGCTAGTTATAAGGTCCATATCCTCATGTCAAATGTTTCAAATTGTCTTACTCTGGCCCTTTGTAGACACCTTTGATGTGCCCGTTCTCTAATATTTTTACTACTGGCTCTCTGAAGAATTGGATCCATGATGCCATCTGCATAATCCTTTATTTTTGTTGAATCACTTGCTGGACCAGCTTCAGGAAACCTGGTCCTTGGATAGTTCTTTAATGGTTGTGTGGGATCTAAAGCATACAATTTACTTGTAAGAAATTTATCAAGGGATTCATACATCCCAGCTCCTTGTTGTGAAGATTGTACCCCTTCCATTTTTGTATCTTCTCTATGGTAACTTGTATGAACTTTTGCAAAATAGAGACACTTTCACTAAACCAAGTTTACTAAGCATAGAAAATGCAAGTAACAAGATATTTTCACGTAGATGTAAGAATGTTTGAGAAATTGTAAACTTTAACCCTTGCTAATAGGTATTTATTGACCTATCAAGTCTCAAAATGGCATTAAACTCAGATAACTATTAGTAGATCATACTCAATCTTTATAGAACAATGAGATAGACATGTTATGCAAGTGGTAGTGCAAGGTACCTTGGGGATTTCTAAAGATTTGGAAGACATTCAATATATTGGAGAAATTTTGAAAATTTTGAAAATTTTGAGCTATCGACTACATGTTCAAAGAACACTTATTTAAAAGAAAAGTGAGAAAACAAAAAATGGGAAAACAAAACAATACAAAAAGGGGAAACTACCTAACTACATTAATCAAGCATATTTATTTCCCTCCCAAATCAAAAGAAGAATTCCTAAAGTCTCTTTCATGACAAGCCAGCTTATGTTGCCATACAAGTGGTTGAATTAGATATATCTTTGGTGAATTGCCTTCTATGTATGCCACATTGATTTGCCTACATTTTGGTGAGATTGAATCACACCTGCTTCTAATATACATAAGCTCTTCTTTTTCTTGGAGGTTCATTGAATATCAGCTCTTGATATTGGCATGTTCTATCGAGAAATTAGTGACTATTTGCTCATCAACAGAAGCCTCTTGACATATATCATTTATTGACTTAACTTTTTCTGCTTCAAACTCTGGCTCTATTGCATTATCATCTTCTTTCATGACTTTAACCTCTTGAAAGGATAAATTTGGAAAAGTGCAATAATCTTGCATATGTAATTGAGTCTCAATATTATCTTGTTCCTCTGCAATCGGTTCACAACTATCTTGAAAAATGGTATAACCTGACCCAATAATTTCAAATAAATCATTTAAATCATGGTCTAAGAAATGTCCATGCTCCTCCACATTACCTTGCAAAGTAATAAGAAAAAAAAAATTATTTCTTCCTCATCAGAGGTCAAGATATATGCTTGTGGTTTCTCACTAGGAATATGGAATTCATAAGAGGTATCTTTTGACATTTCTTCCTCTAGAACATTTGGGATTCTATGATCTTCATCAAGTATAACGTAAGTTCACAGGCTAATAAAATCATAATTTCCATATGGGTCACTCTACATCATAGCTAATAAATGATCATTTTCTTCTTCTTGATTATACCTAGTCCATTCACCTAGCTCTTCGACAAAGACCCTCTCTTCTTTATTCATCATAGTATGGGCTGCCTCTAACTTTGCAGTTGGCTCATTAGTGATGTGATCCTTATATAATGGCTTAGATAATATCTTCATCTTTGAACCATATTTGGTTCTTAAGATGAGATGAGACCAATCAAGGGACATATATCCTCCTATCTTGGCTGTAAAGTCTCTTGATAAACATAGGCCAAAAATAGGGGGTATAGCTATCACTACTACATCTTGATTTACAATTATATTAGGACAAGCATATAATTGTAATTGGAGTTTTTTGATTCTCCCGATGGTTTGTACTACTTTTCCATCTAGCTGTATGACTCCTTTAGTGAGTGGTTCATACTTAATTCCTAAAGCATCAACTATCTGCTTGGGCATTACTGTGGTACTAACCCCTGAATCAATCATTATGTTATGCAGTAGTTTTTTACCAACTAATAAATTTAAATATAAGGGATCTGGTTTGGATTTGCTTACCTCTACTGTATTATTCACTAGGGCTATTGTCTGTAGATGTACTGTATCTTTGAGCTTTTCTTTTCTAGCAGTTCCTTCTTTCATAACAATACCTTTGGGCACTGCTTGGCCTTGTAGAGCTTCTTGGAGTAATGTCTTCTATTCAAGAATATCCAAAATATCCCATATTGATACTTTTTCTGGAGTCTTCTTCAATTGATCCACCACATTTATTGGTCCCAGAGTCTGAGCTTTTTGAAAATAAGGATATCTTGTTTTTTCTTGGATTTGGGAAGGAGTCCCTTGATTTTGCACTGACTGAGGCACTTCTTGTCTGATAGCAGTGTTTCTTTGTCATTGAAATGGAGGATTTTCCATGACTTGACTATTTATAATCTCAGGCTATTCCACCATCTTTCTTTTTGATTTGGTGTAATAATCAGATTACACCATTGGTTTTTTGGAGGTAGATGCTTCATTCAAGAAAACTAATTCTTCATCTTCAACCCATGAGAACAAAGCATGTTTTGGGGATATTTCTTCCTCTTTTTGTAAGGACATCCCTTGCATCTAAGCCATTAGGACTAAATTCTACATACTAGGAGACTGGTAGGTTTGATTGTCACTGAAACTTACAAACTGACCATCCATTCTTCTTTGCTCTGCCACCTTTTGTTGTAGATTACCCATAAGACAATATCTAGGTGTATGAGCATTTTTACAAGGGAAACATCAGGCATTAGTGTTATCTACATAGTTATTTTGCCCTGGAACAATATCCCTATTTGAATTGGGAGGAATAGTCTGTGAGGGTGTGGGGACTGCAACCAATTGGTTCATTGGCTGATGATTAGTTTGTCTTGGAGGACCCTGATATTGGTTTGACTGAGATGAAAATCTATTTCTTTGATATCCTTGATATGGAGGCTTAGATAAAGTATTCTACTATTTTTTTATAGTGATCAGCTCATTAGAAAATGTCCTTAGGATATTCTTGATATCATCTATTTTAGATGACTGAGTGGGGACATTTTCTTTAGCAGATGGTTGAGGGTAAGTGTACATAGACATAGGTGGGCTTATATATTTAGGAACTTCTTGAGGTAATGACAAGGAAATTTTTGGGAACATGGGTATGCAAGGCCTTGGAGGTAATTTTCCAGCATCTATCAAATTATTCTCAGCTCTGACAACATAATCATAAGCCTCTAGCAAAGTGTGTCCTCTAAGTGATTGAATCATAACAGATATATCTAAATTCAAAGCCTTAAGATAAAACACTATAGCCATACCTAGTAATGGTCTAGTTGTAACAGGGATTCTACCCCAAGTCTTTTGAAATCTAGAATTGAAGTCAGTCATGGCTTCTTGTGGTCCCCTTTGAATGGTAATTAATTGTTGTAGTAAAGAAGACTTATCACCCTTCTCTGCAAATCTTTCAAAGAAAATATCTCCAAGCTGATCCCATGTAGAAATGGTATTTGGGGTTAGGGACCGATACCATTCTAAAGCTTTCCCTTTAAAAGAAGTTGTTAGTAATCCTATGGCCACATTTTTTTGTGTGATAATATGTATAGCACAGACATCTGATACATCTTGAAGATGTTCCTTAGGTGTTGTAGAGTCTTGCCCACTGAATTTAGGGAGAGCTTTTAAGGCATTCACTGGGATAAGATCCCAAATGGTGGGTGGTGTTGGGAGGACTAATGGACTACCAATGTTCTAACTCATATAATTTCTTGGGGGTATAGGGGCTCCCATATTTACTATTGGTATTGGTACAAACTGGTTAGCTCTTCTTCTTGGACTTGTTACCAAAGGTGGCAAAAGAATACCTCAATTTGTATCAAATTGTGATCTGGTGACTGGTCAATAGCTATGACATCTCATAGCTATTTGGTTCATGTGATCTTGAAAGAGACTTCAAGATTGGTCCCACTAGGTGTGCCAAAAATTATTGATGATTTAAAATTGTGCTTGATTCTAATCAACAACAATGGGAAGTTTCAAGATGTGGGACTTGCATCTTGAAACAACCTCCAGATTTTAGAGAAGTTGGTTCTTCTTTAAATCAAGTAGATACTAGAAAAAGGGCAAGAATTTTTATAGAAACACAATGCAAGAAAGAAATTCTAATCTATGGCAATGCACATGAATGTAATTTGACCTTAATCCTGAGCATAGTGAGACTATATGTAGGATTCATTTACATTTAAGAGAAAACAAGTGCATGATCAATGTAAAAGATTGAAACAATAGAAACAAAGGCTCACAACATAGACTTATTTTGCTAAGATACAGAAAATGTCAAGAAAGGCATAGGGTTCAATCTTCTTATTTGAGTTTTCTAATCACATAAGAGGCACAAAAACATGTACAGTTATGTAAACCTTCCAACTCAAGAAAATGATACAAAAGCAAATGACATTCCTAATCACAGCTATAAAAAATATATAGTCTAGACTACTTTCACAAATGACACAAATAATATCAAAAAAGGCATAGGGTTTAATCTTCTTATTTGAATCTTTGAGTCATACAAAAGGCATAGAAACATGTATAGTTATATAAACCTTTCAACTCAAGAAAATGAGACAAAAGTAAATGATATTACTTAGCCACAGCTCTAGAAAGTCTAAACTTGTTACAATAATTCTCTCTCAAAAAATTCTCTCTGATAAGGGATCATGATCCCCCCTCTGATGATCCTCTGCACCCTTATTTATAGGCTTAGATTCACTCCAAATTGTTAGTGCATTCTCAATCTAATAGCCCAAATGAAATCTTCCCCTTATTAAAAGTGTCTAATAGAAGATATCTTATAGATTCTGGAATGCTTCATCTTCTGGTAGTTCATTGGCTGAAATAGATTGTAGGACACTCCCTTCTCTTGAATGCTAGGTGACACTTAGCCAATTTCCTCTTATTACTTTAGCAAACACTGGAGTATGACACTTGTCATGTTCCACAACACCTATTGAAGACACACGACACTTTCTACATAACTTATATTCTTTTGTGTCTTTGCTTAGCCATGTTCCACCTTTGACACTTGTCGCTATCCACTTTCTCGAAACTCCAATAGCTTAAAAGATAATAATATTCATGGCATTTCTTACCTAAGCAATTTTGAAAAGGAGCATAGGGATAGGTGGAAATCTCTGCTTGTTTTAACAAAATATACATGGCAGTCTCTACTCTACTTATTTGGGGTTACATGGTGGTCTCTGCTCCTTTTAGAAACCCTTTTAGAAACCTATGGAAGATGACACATGGTGTTCTCCACTTTACCCTATTTATACCATAGAATCAAATGGGTCTCATTTCTCATTTACATGGATAGTGAAACCTGGCAGCTTTCACTTGCTTTAGACACAAAACTTGGGACCCACCACGGTCTTTACTATATCATTGAAGCAAATATGAAGATAATTTAGACCGTGACACGTGGTGGCTTGTGCTTTCTCATTGGATTACATGGTAGCTTTCGTCACTTTTTAGAAAAGCAAAACTAAGACCTTCCATGACTACTACTTGGTGCTTTCTGCTTGATCTTGATACTTAGCTTTTGAAACCTTCCACTGAAAGAGATGAAATGTAGGTGCCGATATGAAACCATGGATACTGACACTTGGTGCATTCCACTGAGTCGCTATGAGATATGTGGCACACTCTGACCAACTCATAGAAAATATGAAAGGTGCCTCAGATGATGACACTTGGTAGTTTTCACTGAGAAGGATGTCTCAGATGATGACACTTGTCAGCTTCTGCTTTACTCCAACACTTAGACAAAAATGAATCGAAAAGGAAAATAGAATCCATGCTCTATTTCAAAACTCTACCATCTCAGACCACAGTATGCGAAGGCAAAATTTCACAGCGTGCGACTAAAAAAAATGAAACATAGAATAAATTTTTTACTCTACAGAGATATTATAAAAATATAAAGTAAAACTATGATATATATTACAATGATAATTAAAATAATATAATTATATAGTTATGATGTTAATACAAATCTATATCTGAAATAGTAAGAAAGTAGACTGGATCTAAATTCTAGATAAGTCATCTGATTCTATAAATTATATCTCTATGGCCATGGACACTTCTATTAACCTATGATGGTTACATCAATACTTTTATATAACTTAGATGTAGGTGTCTAGTAAATAATACCTACTATAATTAGATGTGATAACTTAGATGCTTCTAGGTTCTATGTCACCTTCATTTTGTTGTACTCATATCTAAGTCAATGGATTGTTTCTCCTTGTCAAATAAAAAATCTTAGTTATTCATGTTATATTGGTTGTGGGAAAATGGGTTAGTGGGAACATAGTTCTGAGCTACCCCAAATACCACTCTATTAATGAGAACTTATTACATAGCCAATACTCTAAAGAGGGGCTTGGACTTATGTTGTGATCCCCTACTTGTTGGATTGTGTGAGTATCATATAATGTATGATAAACAAGTACATAGAGTGACCTATCTTATAAATTAAAAAATGTGGCTCATGGAATGATCCTTCAATAATTTATACCTTTATATGTGATTTTACTATGAATAATATGGAAATAAGATAAAATATTAAATATTTTCTGACTTGAGTACTTGATTTATTATTTCTCGTATGTTTCCTTTTGAGTAGTTAAAAAGTTACTAGGTCGATGTTAGGTAAGGAATGAATGAAGATTGATATTGTATATATGCCAATCCTTTTGGGTAATATCTTGAATTAAATCACTTATGTTTACCATAAGAATACATTTCATTTTAAAAATGGATGATTTTAGGGTACTAGACACTTGCACTAGATATGGACACTTGAATTGATGTAAGTGTCTAAATAAGACAAGTGTTTAAATAGTTAGAAAGAAAGCATAGGTATAAAACTTATATAGATAAATTATATGTAGGTTTTCAACATTTTTAACATGATATAAGATACTAATCATTATAATAAAATTGGTTAGACTAAGAGATAATTAATAAGCATAAATATTTAGTGTATGTGAACATTTCTATAGTGGGAAGGTATAACATCTAAATCCACATCTATATGTGTTTTCCAAGTGTAAAAGACTAAGGTGTTATATTATTTATAAATCATGTCTACATTTACCCCCACTTTAATATAGTAATGAAATTTATAGTTTAAATGAAAAGAAATGCATAGCTCTCTGTGTATAACACACCTTGCCTTTGCTTGAGCCTATCTTGAATTATTTACTAGTGACTGACCTTAAACCAAAATAATGTTATATTACATAATTATTGCATATAATAATAACTTGAAAGAATTTAAATGATTGAAATCAAGGGAGATAAAGTTTTAAGAGTACACCTATGTATTGATGTAACTTCCTTGCCTTTTAGAAATTTGATTCAAAAAGATGTATTATTATGAACCATTAGAGTTGTGATTAGGACAAAAATAAAATTTGGAAATTGCATATATGTATGGAGATAAAGATAAATTATAGAGGACACATGCCCACAACTTTATATAAAAGGTGAGTTATCCCCTGATAGTTGATATTAGATCAACTATACAACCCATACATATAACCTAGTGAGTGTGAGTGAAATAAGTAAGATCACACTACGAAACTCATGAGGTTTGATAATTTAATCAATTCTAACCTACAAACTTGGAAATATTGTTTAATTTAATCACTTCAACAATACCAATAAAACCAAATATTACAATATATTATCTCAATATAGTTCATAAAATTCCAACTTGATGGGTGATGATAGTCCATAAAATTGTTTAAAATCTAAAAGCTAATTTGATTTTTCAAAATTTTAGGTGTTATTTACATAGAATATACACCTTAAATATGTCTCATTATAAAACTATGTATAACAATGGTACCAATGTATATAATTCTTCCAAAAATGTGTATCTAAATCATATAACTATGCTATTTAGCCAATTTGAAAATTGTGTAAGTGTGGAGTGCATGCTTTAAAAACATGCCCCCACTATAATTTGAAACTAAAAATTGATGTAAGTGTGGAGAACATGTTTCCAAAGCATGCCCCCACTATAATATGAAAGTAAACATTAGTGTAAGAGTGGAAAATGTTGAATCCATTCCTCTATTTCATCCCCCACTAATATTCCCCACCTTTTAAGGTGAGGTTAAGGAGAAATTGATAGTCACCTCACCAGAAAAGGATAATCTAACTTTATAATCTATGTATGAACCATGTATCATATATATGAAACATATCCAGGTAGATATATCATTAAAGCACATAGAATGTGATCACATCAAGTCCTATGATGCATGATGTGAATCATGGAAACATTTAAATAGTAATAGTACAAGCTCAATAAGCAATCAAGAACACATATAATATCACTCAAAATAAAATAAAAAGACAATGGTATAAAGATACCTCAAACAAGGGGCATATTCACAACATTTCACAATTGAAGGGACACAACTTAGTCAAATGGACACAAAGAAAGGAATGACATACAAACATCAACAGTAAAAAAACCATGACATATCAAAAATTCAAAGAGGCAAACAAAGGCATATGGGTTGAAAATAATGGAGCACAAATAAATGCTCGAAAAATCAAATAAAGACATCATAGAAGTACGTAAAGGAAAAGTATAAGCACCTAACATAAACATATCATATTAGTCAATAGATATATGTGTTATAAAAAAATGTTAAGTACATAAAATATCAAGTACACTATGAAATATATAAACATGGATAAAGGTATGTATAGTACATAAGCTCAAACATGATAATGTAAAGTGATCATAAAATGATATAACCTAGGTGTATCATGATTAGAAAAAGTTGATTACCCTAATGTTAATATGACATGAGTAGAGGGAAACCTAACATCCAAAATTGCATAAATCATGTATTTGTGTATGCCTAAATCAGACTCAAAATATGTGTGAAACACTTGTGTATATATAAATTAATGGTATGTTATCCACTAACATGTAAATAGAAATGTAGAAGCCAAGGAGTTAGAAAAACCTATGAAAGATGGAAATAGTTTGAATTTTTTGAGTTTTCCTTTTTTTGATATTTTTTGAATATGCATAAGAAATAAATATCTTATGATCTCATCTAATAAATGTTAATAGGTATCTCCCCATTGTGTATTAAGTAAAATAAATTGGTGGTAATGCCAAGGAACATATATAGGTTCAATATATGTAACCATAGAATCTATAATGCTCTATATATATAATAGGACTTTGTGATTGTGAAGAAAGAATAAAAGTAGGGGTTAAGTGAACCCATAACTAAATGGTTTATTTTTGTATGAAATAGAAGTAACAGGAACATTTTTAAGTGTTATATATATCTAAATATAGTGTGTAGTAGATGAGGATGCCATAGAACCCATTATGGATCTATGATACACTAGTCACTCAAGTACTAGCTACAACAAAAAGGGGATTGTCTATTACTTAATCTTTTAATAAATATTGACCTTATTATGTTTTATAATTAATTGTCTAGGTATAATTTTTTTTCTCAAGATGATGTTCATATGAAATTCAAAAAAATGTTTTTATTTGATTGACATGAATGTATTTAACACACCCCTACACTATAGAAGCTACTGATCTAAGTGTATGTATCCAAAGGTCATCCCAATAACATATCAATATACCCATGGAAAGCATAAGTTAGAAGGTAGTAACCACATGGACATGACCCACTTATAAATGTAAGTCAATCTCACCAAGAACTTGCAATGAGAGCCCATCAAATTATCTAATTGATCTAGTTGAACTATGTAAATGATGATTTGTATAACTTATATGTATAAGTAATGTCATGGTTCAAATATTATCACTTGAACTATTATCAATGATAATATTTTGTATATCCCATTAAGGTTTTAATGGTAGATAATAAAATGAATAAAATATAAAGGATGTAATTTAGATCCCACCTAAACTAGGTTGGTTTAAATTAAATTTTAATGGGGCATGTAGAGGAAACCTAGGAGCTTCAAGGGTGGGTTGTGTTATTAAATATTGTATTATTTCTCTAATAATAACCCTTTCTCTCAAGCTTTTAGAAGGAACCAATAATGAAGTAGAAGTGCAATCTTTGGCAGCAGGTGTTAAAATGGCCATAGATTGTGGCATCTCTTTTTTGGAAATTGAAGGGGATTCATATGTGGTAATTCAAGCTTTGTCAAGTCATAGGAATAAATATTAAAATATCATGAATATATTAGATACCATCTGGTCCAAACTATAATTCTTTGAAGGATGGGCTTGTTCACACTACTTTCATGAAAGTAAAAAAGTGGTAGATTTTCTAGCAAATGTGGTAATTGACCAAAATATGGATGAAAGAATGGATAATATGAGTGAAAGCTAGCTAGATTATAGAGATTTTTATCCTATTGAATTTTAAGTGGAATATTCAAGGTAGGAATTTTTTGTTTCTTTTTTGGCTTGAAGCGTTAAGGGCCTTTTTAGAAGGATTAATCAGAGGAAGAAGTCTTTTTAATGTTGTCTCTAGTTTTATTGATACTTTTCTAAATATTAATAAAATGTTGTTAATTTCATATTATAATTTTTTTTTTTTAAATTTATATTATTTTTGTCACTTATATTTGAAACCTTTGAGGATATGTCTAATATCTCCTCATCCAAGTGGCACAATTGAAACACCTCTAGGCTTGTGGGTAGCCTAAGGATGAGGTTAATCTCTATGTAGGGATAGCTCCCTTGATGTACCACTTTGGATCACTACTACACATAAACTTTGGGGGGAAAGGGAGAGATAAAATTTAAATAAAAATATACTAAGGGAAATGATACACCAAATTTATTGATGACTACCAGCTAGTTACATGTTACACATGAAACCAAGAGACTAACCAAACATACACTTCTTCAATCTACATCTTCTCACATAAATGTTATATTATAAGGTTATGGATGAATGTTTAATATATGAGGACTATAAAAGAGGTATTTAATGCCACTAGTGAATAGGCTAACTCACTCAAACTTGACACTTCCTATAACACTTTACATGCCCTACAAGAAAAATCTTTCCAACTGTAAATAGGATGAAAGAACAAAAAACATGTTAAGGAAATAAGAGTTATCACTTAATAAAATTCAATAATCCAAGTATAAAATAATATGAAAAATCATGAAGAGGTAAAATATGTAGTATTATTGATCAAATGGTATGCAAATGAGCAGGGCTTCACCATACTCAAGTGGAGCATAAGTTACAATAGCCAAAAAGTCTAGTTCTTATAGAATTTGAGAGAGAGAAGAAGAGAAAAGTCAAAAGGTCATAAAGACACTTATGAAGATAATAAAACAAGTTCCTTTTCCATGATAATAGGATATGGTATGAATCATACAAGGTCAATAATCACAAGTGTCCATACAAGGCATGAAATTCTTACAAAGTGGCATAAAACTCTTTATTCTAGCTCAAAAAACTGCCTTCATGATTGGCCATATTTGAACATCTCAAAAATGACTAAGGATAGGTATTATTACTATAATTATAGGTAAGGGTTTCATACATGCCTCTATATTCATTATTTATAGTCTTGGTCATCTAAAATCATTTGAAAGTAAGCCATCACCATCTATAGTCTAAAAAACTCTTCCTTCATGCACCCTACACACTTGGCCTCAAAAAAGGCATTATTTTTCCATGAAAATACATGATATGGAGTGTATGACACCTGTAAAGACCCTCCATGGCCTTATAAGAATCAGTAATACCTTAAAATAATCTCACTTAAAGTTTTCCACCCTTCTCACTAGTTTGGTCACTATGCCAGTTTTGACTGGCTGAGATGAAGCAATTGGTTGAGGCACTTAGGAGTTATTAAAATTTATTAAATTGATATGGTTATTTATATTAGTTCATACTATTCCATCCCATGTTATTGGAATCTCTTTAAACCTCCTACAATCTACACAGTACATAAAACTATCAAGAAAATCTTGTTTTACACTCCATCTGTATAGTTTCATATAGCTCAAAAAGGTGGGGAGGAGCCTGAGAGAGTCCTCTACAATTTAAAATAAATTTAATAATAAAAATATGCCATTATATCAGCTTCTTATCCTCATTTTCTCCATCAAGTCTTGGTTGAGGGTTTGTAAGGGTTTTAGGCCTATTTTCACTCTTAAGGTTTGTTCATGAATATTGGACATTGGATTTTCAAAAAAATTACACAAATTAATATTTAAATACCTTAATAAACTTCTATATAATTAATTTATTCCCATGTAAGACATCAAAAGAGATATGAGCATTCAAATTTGCCCTATAGAGCTCTTTTCTCCATTTTACACAAGCCTGATATTGATTTTGGGCCCAAAATGGCTACCTTGTAGTTTTTATGGCTTATAAAATATTTTTAACCTCTATTAAGACCATATTAACATTCCCATATTCATTTTAATTATTTTCCAAGGTTGGAAGGGAAGTTATACCCCCAATTGGTTACTAGGCTTAACCATGTCTCATAGACCTATCTGCATCTTTGGCATCCAGACCATCCTATTAGATTTATATTAATTAAATAATATTATACATGTCTAGTATGACCTAAAAACATGTTTAAAAAAGTTTTAAATCTTTCCTCATGCTAAAAATGGTTTTGACCTTTTATTTAGGCACTAGGCCAAAATCCTGCCTAATTGGTTAGCTATAACTTTGGAGTTATAGGACACTTGGATGAGATTATTACTTATGTGATTGATTATACATGATTGTATAGATGTGTTTAAACTAAATACACCTTATTTATAGGTCCTTATAGCTTATATTTCATCCTTTTAACTTATCCTCTCTAAAATGTAGGTTTGTGTACAAAGGGAGTGCCTTCTATCTAAGATAAAACATAAGGCACTCCCCTATTTAATAAAAAAATATTTATAATTTTATGAGTTTATCCAAGTCCTAAATGTTATTTTTACAAATTTTTATCTCCTGATCATGTGATTTGACCTCCAAAACTCTAAAAAATCTAAGATAGACTTGTTAGGCAAGGAATGTCGTGTAAGAATTTCACCTTAGATATGTATTTCATGTTTAGAACTCAATTTTATATTTGATTTATATTTTAAATGAATATAAATAATTTAATGGTCCTTATGGATGTGTCTGATCCTCTATTCATTACTCCAATCTTCCATTTTACTTCCCCATACAACTTTTTTAGTCAAGGTTGAGTGCCATACAACTGTGACTGTGTTTTATTCTAGAATAGGGCCCACCTATAGGTCATTATGAATGATTTTGACTTAGATAAAATGACTAAATATATTATTATATTCTTAAATTATTTTTTTACACTTGATTTGATTCACTTTCCTCATTCTTAAAACTCACACACTCTCAATCACCAAGCTTACTCACTATCTGAATCAGTCAATAGTAGACTATACTTTTTTGCCTTGGAGGGGGGTCATATATAGGTGATCATGTGTGTTTTAGCATGGTAAATTTGATTATAAACTTATAATCAGTATATTTTAATCCTTTGGTGCTTGTGTGAACCCATTTTCTCATGTTTGGGCTATACCCATATCAAGGACCATCTCAATCAACACAGTCAACTATGTTTGGAAATATGACACCCTGTAGGTGTTTTTTATTCTCTTGAAAGTTTATATATAATTATTAAATCTCATGAAACATTTATAAACCCTTATAATTTTATAACCTTAGTGGTTCCATCTTAAACCTACATGTTGTACTGTGTGCTCCTATAGTTAGTTGTAGGTGTGTATTCTCAAATGGTGGAACACCTATATGTGTGTTTGAGGAACATGAAACCACTTATAATATTATATTTATAGTGTTTTATATAATTAATATCACCTTAACCATTTATAAACACTCACATATGTGGACATAATCTAATTTTTAACTTTGGGTTAACTTTGAAAGAGCTAGTATGGTTGTAGGTGATTATGCTTAAGCCATATATACGTACTGACTCATCCTTGGTGGATTAAAAACACTATTATAGTACCTCCTTGATTATTTTACATGTAAAATATATTTTACTTAGTGAAAAAATACAATCCAACCTAGTTTTAAGCATCAAATCCACTTAATAAGCCAAGAACTATTATTAATTCATCTTATTGTAGATAACAATGTGGGAATTCAATGTTTAAAGAGCAAATTGAGGCCTTTTTAGAACCAATCTATTTGAATAAAAAACCTATTTTGTTTTTAATTTTATATACCTATATGCTAAATTGAAAATAAATGTACTTGGAGGCTCTAGAAACTAATGTAAATCTATATAAAAACACCCAAAAAGGGCTTGGACCTTTGTTTTAATAGTTTTGGGAGATTGTCCCAAAGTGCTACAAGTTTGATCCAAGACCATTTTTGATTATATATTTGATCCAAAATACTTAAAAATTCTTAAAAATTATTACCAATAATTTTTATACTCTCCAAACATTAGATAATTCTTAAATGCATATTTCATGCTTCTCCAGTAAATGACAGGCTATACAATTATTATAGATGACCATTATGTGCATTTACTTTCTCTCTTGGCTCTTGAAGAGGATATTAGAGTTTTATTTGTAATTTAATATGAATAAAATAAATTTATGTGCAATAATACATTACTTAAATTCTTTTTTAAACCATAACACAGAAGAAATCTCTAGCAATTGGAAAAAAATGACTACAACTCCACTTTCCCACTTATACTTGAAAAGTGAGTTGGTTGAGCTATAAAATCATTTAAAAATGTGAAAAAAATCATGGATAATATTATATAAGGTATTAAACATAATATGGAACCAATATCATCAATTGGATTGTATGTAAATGCCCAAACAAGAGCAAAACCCATAGGGTGCACAGATTAACAAGCAAAAAAACATAGTCAACTTTATGAGGATTTTTCATAAATCACGAGCCAAAATTATTAAAAATATTATTATTTAAATTAATCTCTCTTATTTTTATTTAACTTCCTTAAGTAATTTGATCTGAAACATCCTTTGTTGGTCGTAACAAGTACAAACCTAAAGACTAGTTTTATATGTCTAAAAGGGTGAAAAAGGAGTAGAATAGTTTTAAATTAGAATTGTCACTTCCATATAATTCAAAACATGTAAATAATATTTATATACATTATATGACCTTATCCCATGCGGTACACTTCCCCATGAGTCGTACAAGCTCCAAACTCTCCTTTTTTTCAAGAGAACTACCCTTTCTTCAGAAGAAGCTACCACTTTTTAGTTATTATAGTTGATTAACATATATTTGGACAAATTTGATGTGAAATAATCTTATTTAATCTTCACATTTACTAATTAGGCTATATAACCTATTAAATGCTCTATTTATGACCCCAAAATGACTCAAAATGATAAATGGACTAAAAGACTAATCGACCAAGGCTAATATAACATGAAATCACACTAAATGACCTATATTAAACCTTAATACATATATATTTAACCTGTAAAACACTTAAAAATCAAATTTTTACCTATTTGGGTTCTAATTTGACTTGTAGGGTCAAATTTGGTCAACAATTATGTTGTCAAATTTTGAAGAGTAATAATTAAAAAAATGAATTTAGGGAAATTATAAAAAAAGATAGAAATTCCATTTTTTTTTCTTGTCCTCTAGGTGTGAAAAATGATGTCCTATTGATCATGTGTAATTGGGCTTTGATGATGCTATATTTCTATGTCTTGAGTGAGTGGATGGGCCTTACATTCTCATTATGGCCTTCAAAGATTTCTAGTGTGTGTACTTAATGATAAGGATTGCCTGGTGAGAGTAATTATAGAAATATGGTTTCTTTATTAGGTATTAGTGATTGTCTCATAATCTTTGTGTTTGGATCATTAAAAGGATGGATAACTTTAGTATTGAGTTTTTAGGTTGGCCATAGGCTTCTGGTTGAGCTAAGAGTAAAAAAAATGGGCTTTGTGGGTTCAGTCTCATATATGCATTTATTTATTGTGTTTTGGATTCCATCTATTGAATTCATGGAAGCTATTGAGAAAGTGTTGCGAATAGTTATTTTGGTAGATAGTAAAAGAGTTAGGGTGAATTTAGATTTATCCTCAGTCTTTGATATGAATCTCTTTTTGGTCATGTTAAATAGAGAGAAAGTCCAAGATTTGTGGAGTTATTTATTTGGATATAATGTAGATTAGATATTTGATCAAAGTTATAAGCCTTTCCTCTTGGGCCATTTCCAGTGCTCCCATTCTCAGGTAGAGATTATCTAGGATTTATCCCTCTATCTATGTTTTCAAAGTTTAAATTCCATTTTTTATCCCTTGTGTATTTAATAAAATAAGTGGACATAACCTATTAAATACAATAAAATAATTTAGAGAAGGGTACTTACCTTATAGATGTTGAAGAAATGTTGAAACCCATTCTTGGGTTAGAGGAGTGGTGGGCTCTCAGGGAGTCTCAAGAAAGAGTTAAGGAAATTAAGTGTCTTGTTAAAGGTGTTGCATGAGGATAATTCAAATATCCTCCTTGATGGAAATAAAAACAATATATTTGGAAGGAATTAGGTCATGCTCATAAATGATTGATCTTCACCCATGCAAAGAAGTCAGATGGAGGGATGGCTAGTAGGAAGCCTATGTTGAATGGATCTGCTCTAAAGGGTAAGGCTTATGTACTTTATATGTATAGTTTAAAGGAGGTTAGGTAGGCATTAGATTTGGGTATCCTTCTACCCAATAATGGAAAAATGGCGGAACTTGTTATTTTGGAATAAGTTTGAAAAGGACTTCTTTTTTATAAATTTTAAATAGTAAGGGTTTAATATTTTGAATATATTAATAAAATTGAATGATATCTAGTATGGTTTTTTTTAAACCAATTTTATCCTTAGGATGGTCCTATGACTTAACATTACTTGATGTTAATCCAGATCTAATTTTTTATTTTTGATATTTTATGTTTAAAAGGTCAAGAACCCATTAATTCCCTAGTAATGATCTAAAAAAATTAACATTATGTATAGGCTGATGATCAAGGTATCCTTGAACTAATAATGAATGAAGATATAATTCATCTTCCCTAATATAATTGTCATCAAAAGTAATGGAGGGTTTATAAAATATAGGAGGTGTATGCCACATAAAAGTACCAATAATCCCATCTAATGGGTTATGTATACACATAAAGTTTTCAAACTTTATCAATTAATGATGATTTCTATCTTATAGGAACCCATCAAGTCTCAATATCTCTAAGTGCATGCCCTAAGGGGTGCACTAGGAAAGGGGTGGGTAGACCATTACTACTTCATAGAATTGTTGTCCCTTTCTGCCACTTGTTATCAATCTAATTAGATCCTAAAAACATTCCCCTAAGCTTTGCCTCTTATTTTGCACTCTCTTCTAGTATTTTACTTCCTTCATTATCCCTTTCCTTAACCTAAACCAATTTTTGGTAGTTTAAATTACATATTTAGCCACATCAACCTTGTATTGTTATTGATAAAAAATTATTAGGGACTAGGTCAGCCCATGGTTGACCTAGTGCATAATCTAGTTTGTTTTTGTTAATTACAATACTAGGTCAACCGGGTTGACCTTGTTAGCCTAAACATTCAAAATGGTTTAGGGTTAGATATGCCTACATAAACACATCCATTTCAATATTCTTAAAGATATAACAAGATTTAATTATTCATTTTTCATTATTTACAATCTACTCTTCTGACATTCTACTTGAGGAGTCTTAGCTTCATATTTCTACATGGATATGAATCTTGTCTTATGTAGAATTTTTGGATTCTTTGGCCTCTCATAGTGATACTTACAAACAAAAAAAAACTATTGTAAAGAACCTTTGGCCAAGGGAGAGATTGAGTCTTTATGGGTTCATCTTTCAGGTAAGTATGTCTAACTTTGTCCCTCTCTTTAGTAGATATAAGCAATATAAGTAATAGATTTTGAATAAATTGATCTCTCCATGCATTAGGGTTTTACCTATACATATATTAAATAGGATTATCTTATGCATGTTTCATTTTATGTTTACTAACCCCTACTTTGTTCCAAAAGCTCTAGTGATCATTAGATTAGATATTCATTTTACTTGTTATTAGTTTAGTGAATATGGAAACATAGGACCTAGTTCAGGTTACTACATAGTTTTTATTGACTAGAGGCTTTAGAACCATCCATACTAAGATTTATTTTAGTAATATATTCCTTGATTAGGTCTACTAGATCCATATTAGTTATGACCCTAATTATCTAATGTATCCCTAATAAAAGGTGTAATTAGGATTGATCTTCTCTAAGCTAAGATTGATTTGTAGATTTATTGCATTTACCATTGCATACATTTTAGTGAATCCAACATGAATCTAACCCTTTTAGGTTTTATTTCATGATTTCATTTCTATAATTTCATTATTTTTCCATATTTATGATATTGTATCAAACTAGTTGGTATAAATTTTAAATTTTTGTGCATAGGTTTAATATATAGTTGTATCAAAATGACTCTATTCTTTCTGTGTAGGTCTTCATCAGACATAAGTTATTGAATTAGATAAGTCAACATATTACTCTTTTTCAGTCTTAGATAAAAAACTATGTTTAATAGGTTGACTTAGCATCTTAGTTAGCATCCAAATCAACAAACTAGGTTTAATAGGTCAACTTAGTATCTCAGTCAACATCTAGACAAATAAACTATGCCAAATAGATTGACTTAGTATCTCAGTTAGCATCTATTTAAATAAAATAGGTCAAACAGGTTGAGTTAGTCATATTATTATTCTTCAACACATAGGGTTTTATAGAATTGGGTTGAACTAGTTTACTTAGTTTGAAGAATTTGAAAGAAACATTCAAGGTACTTAAACATAAAATTTACAATACTAATAATCTTCCAACCCATGAAGGTTCCTCTCTTTATCTCTCAATCATTTCATTATAGTTTTATTTTTTACAAGTTAGTAGTATTTAAAACCATAACCCTATAATAGAGTAAGTTGACTTGGTTGACTTAGTTCTATAGTCTATCTTCTATCTAAAATATTGAGTCAACCTATTTAACTCTATTATTAAAAGATTTTGATTTTGTAGAATAATAGTGACCCAATTAACTTTGTTCTATATTATTTGCACATAGTGTCATATGAACTGACTCTATACTATTCTTAAATTTAGAATTAACAACTCTTTGCTAGTAATTAATTCACACATTCATTTTTAGATGTTTACATGCTTAAAGTAGATCATATAGTCTAATTAGGTTGTTTTTCAAATTACTATTTATTTAAACTATTTTTCTCTTTTTTCACACTCTACCAAATCACACAAAACTGAAAATGCATTCAATGTTTGTCTTCCCAAGGCCTATCTACTTGGATTTCATCACCATGGGAGAAGCCATCTTGGTTTTCTAGCCAAGTTAAACATGTGGTTAATGTTATAAATTGGTAAATCCCTGACACCCTTATCATTATGGGATTATGAAGTGAGGGGTTAGTCCACAATACCAAGCCAATATTATTACCAACACAAGCCCCTTTTACCCTAAATGTCCTGAAACCATCCATAAATTACTTTATAGGTACCTATTTTAAGACAACTCCCATAGCACACTTAAAACAAAATTTTATAATAATCTAAAATCACTCAAGATTACCATTTAGTTAACACTTACTTTTCACATGACTACTTACTCTTTGATCATTATGTGTTGTATTGAAAAAACATGCACTAGCTAGCATTGTTGCAAGGTTTTTATGTTATGTACCCAAATTATATCACTCATTGATCCAATTGCTTGTGTGTTTCTTCCATTTATTGCTTAAACTATTATAAAATTTCTCCCTATTTTAGCATAGTATAATTATGTCTAGTACAGTCTCTTACAGACTATGTTTTTCCATGTTTGTAATACAAAGGCGATCTATATGACTCTATACCCGAATCTACTTCTTGAATTATAGTACTAAGTCAACTTGGTCAACCTTATATCCTTATCGACTTAGTTTCATATACTATCTATATTAAAAAATTTGCCTATAAAAATCTATACCCTTATCATCCTCTTATCCATCTCTTATACCTTCTATCTAGTTATACTAATTTGGATTGGTCGACCCTGTACTCTTTTGTGCTCCTTTTTTAGCAGTACACGATCAACCCAATTGACATTTTATCTAATTATTTTCCTTCCTTCTTATATATGGCCAAATTAGTCTTTTATTTCATTATTATTACTTATCCTCCTTTTCATTTTATCAAACATCATGAAATAACCTATCAAAATCTTCTTGGATAACCTGAATCCATTTAGACACTATATGGTGTGTTATTTTCTTCTTATCCTTTCTTATATTTTCTTCCTTTTTTCAGATTTTGGGGCATATTGTGATGCCCATCAACATATTTCTTTAAAATTTGGGTATTCTTATTATTTCCATCCACATATCATTTTATACTTTGAGGCATATTTAAATGCCCATCCCTACATCCACTTACCCATTGGGGTATCTTATGATTTCCAATCTAATTCTACATGGCATGATACCAAACTAATTCAATTTCAAGAAGCCTTCTAAGGCACATATTCTTATCTCTCACATTCTCATCATTCATATAGATGTTAGCATAGATATTTCCCTTCTTATCATACTTTTTGTATGATATCTATTTAACACTTTTTGTAGGATACTTACATAGGTCTCACCCTTTGCAGTAGTTCTCTCTTTTCACAAAACTTAGTCTTTCCTTTCAAGTATTTTAGTTTCCATTTTTTATCATGATTTGAATTTTAAAACCATGGATAAGACCCAATCTTCTTGATAATATCTTTTTAACCTCTTTGTTTTCTCATTTTCTAATACTTTTTAACACCCCTTGGGTTTCTCTTTTGTGAATTGTAGTGTAAGACCATGGGTAGGACCTAGCCTTACTCACAAATACCATATTTATATTATTTAATTTTCATATGTTTTATACACCTATTTTATTTATCTTTTATGAATTATAGTGTAAGGCCATGGATATGACCTAACCTTCCTCATAAAATCACCATCTTTCATTTCCTTGTCTAGACTGTGTTTTGTAATAGTTACAAGTTTTGGATCTTTGTTCTCAGATTTAGATTTTGATTCTTTTCATAGATGAAATTTAAAATAAAAACTATGTTAGCATGTTTTCCTATATTTCCCTCAATCTTATGGTAATGAATCATACTTTTCTACCATTTTATCACTTTTTTCCCTTTGTCACATTTTTTGAAATTTGATGTAATTCAAATTGTTTCATGTTTCATTCCTCTTGATCTCATTTAATTTTACTCTACATTAGATAAACTAAATTTGAATTCAATATATCACTTTTATTACACCTATATTTATGATACTCTTAGACATAATGATCTCTAAGTTCTCTCTCTTAGCAACCAAGTTTTAAGTATTCAAATGAAAATAATCTTTAGCACCCATATTTAGTCTTCTAAATCCATATGGATGAATAAAAAAATCCATCAAGAAATTTAAAATACAAATCATTTGAATCAAAATAAAATGATGTAAAAAGGTAACATACAAATCTAAAAATTCAAAATAACACCAAAAGCCATGATTACAAGCACATTTCCTATCTCCAATCGAAGCTCAAACTCCATAGTTGACCTCACAATAGAGTCAAGGTCCATTGGGGTGTGGTAAGCTAGTAGATTGGAATAGGAGAATTCAAAAAAATTTAAGGTGATACCTACTTTCTTATGCAATTACCCAATATCCATAGTAGACTGATGGCTATAAAGGGTCTTGAGGAATAGTGAGCACATTATGGGAAGGTAGGTCCATTTTAATTTTTCACGCATACATACTTTATGCGATGATCTGCATACTTAATTTGTTGATCTAATATTTTTTTGGCTAGGATAATTTCTTCAAATTCCTTAAGATTGTAATTCCTCTTATTTTGACAAACCTAATTTGAGTGTCTTGGCTTCAATAAAAATTTCCTCTACCTTGATTTTCTTTGATTCTACCTTGATTTTCTTTGATTCTACCTTGATTTTATTTGATTCTACCAGTTTAATTTTACCCATTGATAGACACCTGTGATTCTAAATATGTTTCTCCTTATTCTATATTCCCCTCTTTTTACATCTTAAAAACATGTTAGCACTACATTGTTTCAGCTTTATCTATCTTTAAAACAAAAAAAAATTCTTAAGAAACTATGGAATGATTTGATTTACACCATTGATCTACATTTATATATGTTCCTTTCTTTCTTTTACCATTTATTATTTTTGTAACTAACCTTTTTTTTAGACACCTAAGTTCATTTCTACTTTTATTTACTCTTTACATTATCTAGTGAGGTTGGTTTGTTACTTCTCACTCATCAATATTATTTTATCATTTTTTGCATGACCATCTTTATTTAAGGCTTGTTACTGATTTCACATTGATGTTTGATTACCATCATTTTTGACATGTATCTTTGGTTTGACTTAGTGATTTTGCCTCTCTTAATTAAGGTTTACTAGTTTGAGTTTTTTGGTCTTTAGGAGCCTTGAATTTTTTGTCTTTAGGAGCCTTAGATTTTTGGTTACCCAATTTAATCTAAATTTTGAGTTGGTCATTTGGTCTAACATAACAATTATCACCCTAGCTTTCCAAATTTCCATGTACGTCCCATCCACAAGGCACCAATTATCTTGGATTTCTTGTATTTATTTATTTTTGATCTTTAGTTTTGTATCCTTGGGTTTGTCAAAAGTAGTTTCTATGCCCTCCATGATTAAAAATACAAACATAGAAGACAACCATATAATGATAAAGGTAAGTCAAGGTACACATATATTTAATTTTTTAATTATTTCCCTTTTAGTCATTTACTTTTAGTTATTTTATGTTTTAAAAAAATACAATTTTTTTTAGCTTTAGCATTGTGTGTTACTATGTTATTTATCAAATCACCATCCCCTATTACACCTGAATAATGAATCATGAGCTTTGAGTGGGACATATGTATACACATAATATTTTCAAAATTTATCAATTACTAATTATTTCTACCTTTTAGGAACCCATCAGGTCTCAATATCTCTAATTGAATGCCCTAAGGGGTGCATTGGGAAAGGGGTGGTAAAACCATTGTTGATTTACATGATTATTGTCTCTTTTTTCCACTTGTTATCAATCTAACCAACTCTTAAAAACCTTCCCTTAAGCTTTGACTACTATTTTGCACTCTCTTTTAGTCTTTTACCACCTTCAATATCCCTTTTACTAACCTAAACTCCTTTTCTGGAAATTTACATTACATAGTTAGCCATATTGACCTTGTATTGTTATTGACAAAGCTTATTAGGGACTAGCTTGGCCCATGATTGACCTAGTTCATAACCTAGTTTTTTTGTCAATTACAATAATAGGTCAACTAGGTCAACCTTGTCATCTTAAACTTTTGGAAGGGTTTAGGGTTAGATCTACCTATATAAACACATCTATTTCACCATTTTTTAGAGAGATAAAAAGAGTTAATTATTCATTTATGCTTATTTAAAATATACTCTTCTACCATTCTACTTGAGGAGTCTTAGCTTAGGGTTTCTACTTGGAGAAGAAACTTATCTTGTGAATAATTATTAGATATTTTGGCCTTTATTAGTGATCCTTACAAAACAAAACCACCTCTTACAAATTACCTTGGGGAAATGGAGATGTTGAGTCTTAACGGGTTCATCTTCAAGGTAAGTATCTCTAACTTTGCTCCTCTCTTTAGTAGATATAAATAGCATAAGTAATGTATTTGGAATATATTTATCTCTCCATACATTAGGGTTTTACCAATACATAACTTAAATAGGATTATCTTAAGCATGTTTACTAACCCCTAGTTTATTCCATAATCTCTGGTGAGAACTAAATTAAATATTTTTTATACTTATTATTATTTTAGTGAATATGAAAACATAGGACCTAATTAGGGTTATTACATAGTTTTGATTGATTGGGGGCTTTATAACCATCCCTAGTGATAATATTTGTAGTAAGAGATCCCTTGATTAGGTTTAGTAGATCTATATTGATCATGACCTCGATTATCTAATGTATCCCCAATTGAAAGTGTAAGTAGGATCTATCTTCTCTGAGATAGGATTGATTTGTAGATCTATTGTATTTCCCATTACATATAGGTTTTTATAATGTAATGGATGATAAATTTAATTATATTCCATTTTCACTTTTTTATCATTCTTAGAATGGTCTTGTAAAGGATTGTTAAATATTTTATGACTCTGGTGATCACAAGGTTGTGAGCCTAATTCCTTTGGAGGATCATCAAATGTAATATTTTGGTCATTGATGAGGTCTTATATCTTATGCTTTAAGGTAAAACATGTGTTTAAATAATACACATGGACTTAGTGTTAGTCATAATAAGAATTCACATCATACCTTTTTGGTAGAGTTATACTCATATCAACCTTTATAAGATGAGGGATAGATATGAGGTGACCTTCTACAAGACATGAGAGAAATGAAGTAGGAGGCTCAGATTCATGTGTAAATTATCTCTGTATTGCATTGGATAACACAAGATGATTAAGTTATTGTGACACTACATTAACCATTGTGATTTTTCATTTTTAGGCTCAAGAGGATTGAACTTATAACTTGGTTTGATAGTAATCCTAGTGTTGGATGTAGATGAAGTTGATGTGTTTGCTACATACTTAAGTTTGTTTCATGAGATAATTTTCTTTTCATGATCATGAATAATGTGGAACAAGTGATCAAAATATTTGATTTTTTTAAAACAATAGACTCATATAAAGTAATAAGAAAACTTTGCTTGAAGATGTCTTGAAGCTCTTTATCTACCATAGGATTAGTCATTTTAGTTGACATTGTCTTATACTTTAATACATATTCACTTATAGTTTCATTTTTTTCTTATTTTATTTTTTTAATTTGGGAATAATAATTTTTTTTGGTAATGTTAATAGATAACTATGACAAAAACGGTTCTACAAGGGGTTTAAATGCATTTATTAATTGAGTTGGTAAATCATAGAACCACCTTAAAGCATAGTATTTTGAATTCCTTAGAAATAATTTGGTCAAAATATTATCATTGGAGTCATAATCAAGGCATGTGAATAAAAATATCAAACATGTCATTCAAGATCACCCATTCCATCATAAAATTTGAACTTAGGTGCCATAAAAAAGTTATAAAGGGGTGAAAAGATATCTCCAGTGAAAGAGTATTATGCAACACCTCTTTTGGATCAATAAAATAAGGTGATTTCATATAATTTAATTAAATAATTATGACCTATAATCACCTAAAATTTTTGTTTTATATCTAAGAGTGATAATTGAGACAAACTATTCTTAGCTTAGCCTTAGAACTATCCTAGATCCTTTTATCACACTTTTCCATCCATTGTGTAAACCATAGTCATCCTTAGTCAGCTAAAACACAATTTCAAACATTCATTCATAGATAGTATCCCCTCATGTCTAACAACCTATCATCTAGACATTATCACCACATTACAGACACTAGATCCACATGGTGCTAGTGTCCCCAAAATGGTGCTAATGTCTTTTTTCCTAACATTATTGAATGAATATATTTTCAAAAACTAAATCCTCCTAAGTTTGGCCTAAGCATTTTTTTTTTTTCACAATCTAAAGAACACTATAAATACATGAAACATAGACCCCTATCCACTAGATGGAAATCATATACAAAATACCCATTTAAATAGGAAACAAGTTGAGAAAAATCAAGGTTATTAGTCTCTATTCTTACCTACTTTTGCATATTACCATCTACAGCTGCCCTAAACTCAGATTTTATAGACTTTTAATCTCAAGAACAATCAAGCACACTCAAGGCCATTATCATTCTAATATTCACTTGCATTAAGAACTTTGGTAGAATCAATACATTGGATTTGATCCATCGTCAGAGTATTGGTATGTAGGTAGAATTCCCACATAGAGATGTGCATAAAATATCCAACACATTAGACCCACTAACCCATTTTTCTTATGGTGTTAATTCAAACCCTTACAAGCATGAAAACCTAGGGTTTTTAGAGGAAAATAGAGCTATATGAAAAATTATTGATCCCACAAACCTAAAATTTGGACTAGAACTAGAATAAGACTTAGTCTATAGAAATCAAAAATAATTTAGGGAGAAGACATTAGCACTAATATCAAGACACTAGTGTAACATGGTGTTACTATCTAAGTGTGGTGCTACTGTCTAAGAGAGGTCTAACATAGGGATCTAGTTGATGACACTCAAACATGTTCATATATTTATTTTCAACACATAGATATTTTATATAAGGTTTTTTCTAGATAAGTATTTATTTTCACATATTTATTAATATTTTTTAAAATTCAAAGCAAGTCAAAATTTGTAACAAACTAGTGGTTATTTATTTCATATTATTTCATTAATTTAGACTACTCATCCCTTTAATCAAACAGAGGATTTACATAGCTAAAACACTAAAATATTAAAACATTTGGTGAACCTACCTTAATTTGAATATTTCTTTAAAACCCTATTTTCATCTTAGGGTTTACCTTTTTCATTTTATTGTAATAAATTAGGGTTTATTAACTTTTAATTTTTCCTAATGTTCTTGTACAACATAACTGATCCATATCAATCCTTTATTAAGGTTATATTGATAAAAAATTTGAAAATTTTATCTTAAACCCTAAAAACCCTAGATCCACATACTATGTCCTAAAACACTCAAAAAAATATCCCTTAGGGTTACAAATAAAATTATATTTTTTTCTATACATTGGGCTAAATATTTCTAGTATTTGTGCATATACCTATGTTAGATTACATTATACATATTGTATGCTTGTTATTCATTTCTTACATTATATTCTTTGGAAAGTTTAAAATGACATCCAAGAATCCTCTTTCCCCTCACCTAATTGATCAATTTCTTAACTTTTCACATAATTATACAAATGAAAGGACAAATTTTCAATATTGCACACTAGCACATGATAATGAGAATGACTTAATTTATAATGATGATGATGACTATTATTATAATGATGGATATGAGAATTACTATGAGAATGAAAATTAAAATGAACATGATGATAGATTAGATGCATCTTATTTTCTTTATCCTCTCTCTCTTATCCTAATCCTCAAAATCAAACTAAAAATATAAGGTCACAAAAACCCCTTGTTTTTAGTGCTTTATTTTAATGTGATCCTAACTTTTCAACCACTTTTACTACATCCTTATTCAAATTAAATAAATACAATAACAATAAAATTAATATACCATTTTATAGTTCAAGTGACATTATACATGATGTTCGTAGCATAGACAAGAAAAATGAACAATCTTTACCCTTCTCAATTCAATTTGAAAAAGCATATACAAATGATTTTGATCCTTTTATCGATACAAAAACTAAAGTGGATGATATTATTTTATCAAATTTTTTCATATTTCAATCTCAACACAATAATTCAATTAAAAATGTAGACTATTCAAATATTTATAAATCTTCTCTTACATGTCATAATGTGACAAATAAAAACATGATTGCTACTTCTTCTACCCTTGACTCCAAGATTGAAAATAATGATCATACATTAATTACATTGATATATAGTGAAGACTTACATTGCAATATACCCACACATGATGACACATTTCATATTAGTGAAATTTTAAAAACTTCTCTTACTTTATCTATTAGTGAGCATGCAAATGATACTTCTACTCTTAATTATACAAGAGAATTAAACAATTGTTTTGATGAACCTTGGGATGATGATGATTATTGATATTATGATGAAAAAGACATAAAGTCTAAATTTTTTTGTTCTCCTCCTACTTCACCTACTTTTATTATTCAAATAAACATTAGGTCACATGTTTAAACAAACACACACACACACACACACACACACTTATTCTCATGTTCATAGTTTACATAAATTACATTCACATGATTATAAAGTATCTTTTAATCCATTAGCATGTGATATCTATTTGAAAATTAACAAAATAAGAGATACCAATTAATCTCCCTCAACCTCCCTTACTACAATATAATCTATTTCATAACCTAACTTAAACAAGGGTAAATAGCTTATTTCCCTCTAACTAGGTCCTATTTATCACACCTCCAAAGGATACAGAGAGTAAATCAATCCTCCCTAAAAAATTTTCCCAATGTAATATACCAATGGCTAAGATATATAACAAAATCCAAATGTTAAGTGAACCCTAAGATGATGGTAATACACCTTCACAAGTGGTGATTTCCTTGATGTATGTCATGGGTTATTTTCAAAAATAAGTACACCATCTAAAATTGGAAAATAAAGCTTACAAATCTTAGGTCAATGCCAATGTCATCCATGGAAACCTTATTACATGCAAAATATACACTATAAGGTTGTCACCTAACTTTTAGATACCAGTATTACCTACATTTGATGGGCATGGAGACCCATACTTACACTTTAAAGTTTATGATAAATCGATGGCACACATCACCAACAAGTTGACTCTACTACCATTTTTTCTAAGGTACAAAGATGGGGAAGCACTAAATTAGTTCTAGCATACAATCCCTAATGGGTCACTACATACATATGAGGAGTTAGAAGTAGTATTTCTTAGGCACTAAATGTAGAATAAGGGACCTAAAGTCACACATGAGAGGCTACCCTTACTACACCAGGGTGAGATAGAAATAAAAACTAAATACATTATGTGATTGAAATCATGTTTACATTAGTTGATTTACCAGATGATAGATTTAGAGGTACAATACATATTTTATACATGCCTCATTTTTCCTCTTAAGGATAAATTATTATATCATACATCTAAATCATTATGGTATAGATGTAACACAATTATACAATTAGAGACAAAATTGGGACTAGTTGCTACACATTTAGAGGTAAATCTAGATGTGGGTTTCTCAGATCCACAATCATCTAACATGGTATAATAACTTACTCCACTCTTTACTAAAAATCCAATGGAACAAAAAACTAATACAAATAATCAACAAGGGAAAAGATCCACTTTACATAGCACCTCCTCTAGTGAGTCAAGCACAGGACACCAATAATAGGGCCATACAATTTTTAGATAGAGATAGGCCTCATGACATATTATTCACATTACTAAATACATGGATGATCACCCTTCCTTTTACTCATCACCATATATCATACTACTTTCACAAGATATAAAATAAACCATATTGTAACTTTAATAGGATAAATGGACATTCAGATGATCATTGTTATGTGCTTTGAGACCACATTGATTGGTACATCAATCGAGGCATTATAGCCTTTATAAATGGGGAACCAAAATCACAATATCCATAGTCTCTTAGATCACACTACTATATGATAGAGTTATCCCAGGATGTTCCATTTGAGGATACATTAGTTATTCATTGTATTATCCATGTGGTTTTTATAACACATATTTATGAATGATCTCATGCACCAAAAATTCAATAGAGATGGAAGCCAATTCATAGAGATCATATCATAGGTTCAATTTTCACACTAATCAAGAAATTTGGAAATAACTATAGAGATTAGAGCGCATTTAGTTTTCACACCAATCAATATGTTTGTAAAAAAGTCCAAAGATTATAGTAAAGCTTCAGTTCACACACTAGTCAATATATTTGGAAATAATTAAATCTATCAAAGTATAGTTTTAATTTGACCAATGATCAATATTATTGTAAGAGATCACAAAAAATACAACATAGTCCAATAAATAATTAATATATTTATAATAAATGGTGTAAAACATAACATAGTTCTAGTTTGACAACCAATTAATGCATTTACAAGACATTATACACAATAGAACATAGTTTTAGTATGCCAAATAATTAAGATATTTGAAAGACATGATACACAATAGAACATATTTTTAGCATGACAACTGGTTAAGATATTTTATAGAGAGTCTAAAAATCTATTGATCGATAGTGAATGATGAGAAGTATAAATTCTAGAGGCTATTTCTACACTTACATAACATGAGAAGTATGGCCACTTGTTTAACATGCCATCTAGGTTTAGATAGTGCCTATCATATTTCATAGGCTAGTTCAACTAATTTCATATATTCATAGCATAGTTCATAGTCCAATACAATCATTGCCATAGATTCCTAGCACTACTACACATGCAAATAAAAGTATAGATCAATCAGTATAGTAGATTATGGGACCACTATTGCCCTTTCACATATCACACATGATTATAGTTCCCTTATCTAACATGGGCCACAATGATAGTGAGTCTCCAATGAGATTCATTGGCTAGTATGGATTCTCTTTCCTTATACATAATTTATTTTAATTTACATCTACATAGATTATATATATATATATATATATATATATATATATATATATATATATATATATATATATATAAAAATAATATAACATGACAAAACACAAAAGCATTCAAATATTACTCAAAAAACACAAAATTTATAAAATGTATGCATTGTTGTGTTTACATTTATTATATTTACCAAACACTACATATGCTAGCTATCATGGTATCATAATTTTTATCATACACTCTTCACTTTTTTTTTGTTGAGTTCTTGTATATTAATTAGATGACTTATGTCTACTACATTGATCCAGACTTGTTATCATCTACCCACTAGGGACATTTATATAGATTCATTGTTATTCATTTAACACATTCACTCACTTGGGGGCATCTTATACATAGTTTCTATTACCATGTTCTATCTTTACATTCTATAGATTCTAATTTTAACATTGTTATATCTTGATATTGATCATTGATACTCATACTTATATTTTTTTCCAACCATAATAAGTTTATACTTGACATATGTACATCTTAATTCTTACATATATTTTTACTATATTCATGCATTATTTTCTTTCTAGCTTTCCTAGTTTAGATTTGATTGTGTTCTTTATGCTTCTTGTATTCGATGGCATTTGGATATGCCATTTTTATTTGTCTCTACACCACTTCTATTCATGTATGCATTGGAAATTTTCCCATGTACCTTGTTTTTATCTTTCTTGATTGTGTATGCAACCATATACACATGCCCTTCTATGTGTCTCTAATCCAAATTTCTTTTTGCTTGTGTATGTTGACATTTGAACATGTCCTTATATGTCTTCTCTTCTTAGATTTAGTCACATGTGCCCATGTACCTTGTAGTGTATCCCCTTGGCCTATTTTTTGTGCATCATGTGTTTTATATGTATGATTTATGGTATGTTTCATGGCCACGACACTTATCTTTGCTTGTTACACATACTAGTTCTCTATGCCATGAGGACCTCTTGCATCTACCCTTCCTATTTAGGTGTCGTGATGGACATCATGCCCCATAACCATAGGTATCTACTCATATTTTTTATTTTACACATTGACTACATATATCTTGACACCCTTATGAAATTATAGACATGACACACATCTTACATTACATACTTATACTCAGTTCTTGTTACATTTTGATGTTATGTTTGTACATTATATTAAATTATCACATAGTTATCATATATACTCCATATAACACATTTTTAAGGGATATTTATTTTTGGGATAGTTCTGGCATAGGTTCAAACACTACCCTCAAAAGAGAGGAAATTCATAGGGGTTTGTCATAGAAATCAGGATCTTACATTACATTCATAGAACATTTTTTAGAACACATACTCAATTTCAAAAAATTGAACATAGGTAAAACAAAATTAAAACTATGTAATAAAAAATTAGTAAAATGAGTCAAATTTTAGACTAGGTAGACATTACCAACCAAATAATGACACTAGGAACTACTATCTAAGACATGGAGCTATTATCCAGTATCCCCAATTTTAGGGCAATTCAGATTAGCTATAATAGTACACTAGGTACAATACAGGTTTGCATAAATACTAATATAGGTTTGGTAGTTATATTCAAATTTGGGGCATCATAAATGACATCATCATTCCCATATTTAGTTCAAATACTTAGATATAGTTATTATAACTTAATCTATAATTAGTATACTCAAATATTAGATTGGGGGCATGTGTGTGGCATGTTGTTTCCATATGCTCAATTATAAATTGGTTGATCGGATGGATTAAAAAACTCCATTTAATTCTATACATTTTATACACTTTACATTATATTCCATTTTGTAACTAGTTTCATGCCTTATTCCATCTACAGTAGTTGGCATTATTGATTGATCTAGAGCCACCTAATATACCTGAGTAGCCACATATCTGACATACATATTTAGATATACCTATGTAGATATTTATAATACTTTGAGAAGTTTAGTATAGTATTAATATACTAAACATATGTTGGAAATTATGGATTCATATCATACTTGAGTTCTTGATCCACCCACATGAAAGGGTTTGACACACTTTCAGTCCAATCCAAGTTATTCACAGGTCATAATCCACCAAGCAGGGGTGGGAAATGATGGATTAAAAATTAATTGAGTTATTAATCCACCCACACATGAGGATTGAAAAATATATCATTTCAATCCAATTTATTCAATGATTTGATCACTATACACATACACACATAGGTTGTCACCAGGTTCATGTATTGGTTCACATACCCAACATAGTGTATTTTTTCCTTTCCTCTTTCCCATCTCTTTGATCGATTTTACTCAATTAATTCCTTATTCAACATATAATATTGATTTTTATATCTCTTAAGTATTTATTTATGCTCATTGAAGTTTATACTTTGGATCATTCTTCATATACATAGACCCAACTTCACATATTTAAATTTAGCTACACATGCTTCACTTACTAGGTATGTTCGGGTACATTTATGTTTCCTTTATACTAGTCATTTCACTTTTTTTAATTTATATCATAAAATTTGGGGGGGGGAGCAAATTTAATCACCTAAAATTGGTATTTGAGTGATAAGAGTGCTACTTGAGACAACCTATTCCTAGTTTATCCCTAAACCTATCCTAGAGATTTTTATCACACTTTTCCATACTTTATGTGAATCACAAGAATCCCTAGTTATCTAAAACATACTCTCAGACCTTCATTCCCATATATTGGCCCCTCATGCCAAGTAACTTAGTAGTTAGACATTAGCTCTACATTAAGGACACTAGATCCACATGGCACTAGTGTCCCCAAAATGGATTTAATGTCTTTATCCCTAAATTTATAAATGTATATATTTTTAAAATATAAATCCTCCTAAGGTCAGCCTAAGAATTTTTTAATCTCCACACAAGCTATAGAAAACTATAAATACATGACTTTTAGATAATTATCCACTAGATGGAAGATAGATGAAAAATACCCATTCAAACACAAAACAAGTTGAGAAAAATCAAGTTTATTAATCCATATTATACCCTAATTCTACATATTATCATCTATAATTTCCCTAAGCTCATATTTTCTAGATTTTCAATCTCAAGCACACTCAAGGCCACTATCATTCTAGCATTCACTTTCACTTGCACTAATCACTTAGGTGGGAGAACTACATCGAGCTTGATCCCTCTTAGGAGTATTGGCATATTGGTAGTGTGATCACATAGGGGTGTAGATAACACATCCAACACATTAGACCCACTCACCCCTTTTTCTCAAGGTGTTTATTCAAATCCTTACAAGCATGAAAAATAAGGGTTTTTAGAGTAAAATAGAGCTATAGGAAAAAGTATTGATCTCATAGACCTAAAATTTGGATTATAACTAGAACATAACCTAATCTATAAAGCCCAAAAATAATCTAGAGAGGAGACATTATCAATAATATTAAGACACTATAAAAACATGGTGCTACTATTCAAGTGTGGAGATACTATCCAAGAGAGGATCTGACATAGTGATTTGGTTGATGACACTCAAACTTTTTTATATCTAATTTTTTAACACTCAAATCTTCCATATCAGGTGTTTTCAAGATATGCCTTTATTTTCACATATTTATTAATATTTTTTAGAAAGTTGAAGCAAGTCAAAAATATATAAAAAATCAATGGTTATTTATTTCATATTATTTCATTGATTTAGACAACTCAACCCTTTAATCAACTATAGGATTTACATAGTTAAAACCCTAAAAGGTTAAAAAATAACCTTATTTGGAAATAGTTTTATATTTTGGATAAGATCTTGCACCTCTTGTTCTTGTAGGTTGGATATTTGAGAAGTTAGCAAAGGAGGTGTATCCATAGGTTGGGTAGATATAGGAATTAAAACTGGTAATTAGGTTGAAGTATTAAGGTTTACCATGTAATATGTGGTAATAGTAGTTTCAAAAAATAAATGTTGGAATACATATCATGTACCTCCACTAGATGTTGTTATATTGATTGGAATAGAATAAATTGTGGTACCTTCTAAATATTCACCATCACTAGGTGATGAAGCCTTAGCTTTATCATGCTTATTGATTTCATTTCTTATAACACACAAAAATTCATCTATTAAGGCCTTGTTGTTATTAAGATGAGTAACTAATGCTTATTTATTTTCCATTTGAAAATGTATTTTTTGACTAAGATGTTATATTGCTTAAAAATGAAAGATGTCAAAAATTAAAATAACAAACTAAAACCCTAGCTAACTAAAATCCCCAAGAATTAGAAAATTACATTCGTATAGATTAGGTTCACCAAATGTTCAACCCTAAAATCTAGATTGGAGAAATTTAGGGTTAAATGGGTAGTGATAGCCTAGGTTACAATGATGGTAGAATATATCTAAACTAAGCTACTTAATTAAAAAACTCATATAAATATATATGTAATTTATTATGTTGAGGTATGCTAGAAAATATAAAGTACAACTATGTTAGATATTGTAATGATAATGAAAATAAGATAGATGGTTTTTATGCTAATAATTATTTGGATCTAGGACAAAAAAAAAATAAAATCCATTGTAAATTTTTTATCTTTGTATCCATAGACACTTGCATCAACCTAGGATAATTGTATTAATGCTTATGTTTAACTTGGATGTAGGTGTCTAGTACTAGAAACATGCCAAAATTAGATTTGACCACCTAGATAGTTTTAGGTTCTATGTCACCTTCACTCTAGTGCACTCAGATATGTTTCATGGACTGTCATTCCTTATTAAATAACAAAACCTAGCTCTTCATACTAATAGTGGTTATGATAAAAATGGATTAGTGGTCACATATTGTCGATATACCCCAAATACCCCTCTATTAATGAGCATTGCCTACATATCCAATACTCTAAAGAGGGCCTCAACATTATGTATTTATCCCCTATGTTTTCAATTATGTGTGTGACATGAAATATGTGATAAGTAAATACATAGAGTGGCCTATCTTTTAATTTGGAAAATGTCATTCATGAAATTTTCCTTCAATACTTTAGACCTATAGATGTGTTGAACCTATTATTGATATGAAAATAGGAGAAATAAGGGAATATTTTCTCACTTTAGTGTTTGATTGAATGTTTTTGGTAAGTTGCCTTGTAAGTAGGAGAGAAGTTTCTAGGTCTATGATAGGTGAGGAATGAATGAGTATTGATCTTGTATACATACTAATCCATTTGGACAATATATCACATTACACCACTTAGGCCTACCATAGGAATACATTTCATTTTCAAATTGGATGAATTTAAGGAAATGGAAAATTGTATTAGATAGGGACACTTACATTAACTTAGGCATTTGACTGGGATACAAGTGTTGATATAGTTGAAAAATAAGCACATGTCCAAAAATTGTAAAGATAGATGATAAGGGGGTTTCTAACATTTTGAGCATGACATAAGATTTTAATCATACTAATAACATTTTTTAGACTAAGAGACAAGAAATAAGCATAGAGAGATAGTGTATGTGAGCCTTTCAACAGTGGGAAGGCCTAAAAGATGAAGGTACATCTATGTTATGTATTTTCAAAGTAGATATAACTAAAGTGATATATAATTCATAAATAGCGCCTCTAAGTATGTGCATGAATTATGAGTTATATTTAATGAAAAAATGGTAATCTTAGTACCTTTTTGTTAGCCATGGATTTTTTATGAGAAACCCAAACCTTTTTTATTTTTATTCTTTTATATGCAAATAGGTTGGGTTATATCTTTATTAATTTTTCCCAAACATTGTTATTTGTATCCATGCTTAAATAATTATCTATAGCTAAAATCAGAGTTGTATGAGTGTGGTTTGTAAGTATTTACTTGTTGAATCATCAAACAATGTTTGAAGTGATTTGTATCCATTGGGCATGCATGAATGAACCCTTTATTACTGAATTTTAGGAATGCATGCAAATTAGATGAAATCACATACATATCATGTATCTAAGGGTTTCCCAAAATTAATTTTTAATTTAAATCATTTGGCATAACTTGACATTTATTAGGTAGGGTACGGGGTCCCACATAATATAAAATGTTATTTGTTCTAATACCTTGCATGAATTATTGTAAAATCCCTTGATGTTTATACTTTATTATTTCATATGCTTGGTCTCAATGCCAAGTAAATAAATGAAATATATATTTCAAATGTTGAGTATTGAATCATTGTACATGATTACCTTTTTAACCATTTTATTGAAAACATGTACTTGAATATATAAAGGAAAATAATGATCAATAATATGTTTGGTTGGTAAATCCTCTTTTTAAAAGGAAATTTTATGATTTTTCATTTGATAGGTTAATTAAAGAGGCCACATATGGTGTATCTACATTTATTGGAATTTTTTTTAATATAAGGCTTCAAAAACAATATCTTTGTATTTGGAAGAATTTTGTAGTAGATTCAAAAGTTTAACTTTATCAATAACACCATTATTGTTAATAGTATATGTATATGCTACTTGTTTCATGCACTCATTTTTAATCTTAGTAGTGATGGGTAGTGGCTCATTTTAAACATTATGACAATAATATGTATGAATAAATACATTCTCTTTATTTTTTTCAAATTTTTTACTCCATTTGATTCTACCATTGACTAATTTAACATTGTATGAGAGATAACAAGCAATAATAACCATCATATATTGTGCAATGAAATGACTACTATGTGCATCCATATTAAACATGATTTATTACTTTTTAATTAGTGAATATTTTATTTTAAGATGTTAATAATTTAGAAAATAGAAAAATTAAAATGTTGAAACCTTATAGAAAACTAGGGTTGTGCAAGAAGCCTCAAAGATTGGGTTCACTAAATGTTTAACCCTTTTTGAAATGTCAAGGGTTAGGGGGAATATCCTAATAAACCATGGAGTAATCTATTATAACTCATGTCAATTAAATAATTTATAATTATAATAATCTAATAAATATAGTAAATTTGAGAATATGTTAAATATAGAAATGTACACTACCAAATAATATTCTAAAAGTAGTAATTTGAAGGAAAAATAACACTTAGCTTATGAAATGATGATCAAGTAGGTGTAACAACCAAATTTTTTTATGTACACTAAGATAAAAATTATAGTATAAAGTATCAACTAAAGTTTAGCATTGAAACATGTAATGATATTTATAATTATGTTGTAGCCAATACAGGAACTAGACCAAGTACATAACTCATCAATGACTTCATTATGAAGCATTTTAATCACTTAATATTTAGATAGAATTGGGTTAGTATGTTCATACCCATTCAATCCTATATGTGTACTTCATTATGTCCTTCCTATTAGAGCCATCACTTACTTATTCCCTTACTTGAGTAATTGTATAGGCTATATAATAGCCAATACCTCATTGGGTAATTAGGAAAAGTTTAACAAACAAAGGTAAAGATAAAATAGATTTAATAGAATAATCATCATAATAATATTTCTTAAGAAATATCTACCCAATTCATAAGCAATAGGCAAATATCAATGAAAAGGGACTATTTACAAAATCAACGCAAAGCCTTGGAAGACCTTTTGAATTCAAAAACATACAAAGGTATGAGGTTGGGCATGCACTACCTAACATAAATATGTAAGCTTCATGATATGTTTTAACAACCATGATTACATACCATTTTATAACATATTACCAATCTACAAGGAAAGGTTATAAGCAAATTTTAAGGCATGCCTAAGGATCTTACTTGATTTATAAAATTGGCTCAAAGTTATCCTTTCATTTCCAATCATTATCATTATGAGTGTCGTATGAGTTCATGAGACTCAATACCAATTAATAGTTCTAATAACTAAGTGCACTAATACTATATTTGACTTTTAAATTCATTCTTAAAGATAATTAAACCTTTACATCTTAGGTTCAACACCTTAGCCTATGCATAACATCATTGTTTAACTTCATTATATGACCTTTTTATTTTTATTTTCCCAAAAAGAATTATCAATTCTAACTCAATGAATATACCTCAAGTAAATTCCATTTTCATTATAATTATATAGATTAACTTGTTAATACTCCAATGATAAATTCAAAATATAAAGCAATTGATCCTCTAACTCAATCTTCCTTAAATTAGAATATTAATTGTTGTTTAAAACATTTATGTACTCAACTTATTTACCAAGTTACTTTTAGCATATTCATAAGATTTATATAACCTTATTTGTAATTCAATTAAAAAAAATTATGAGGAGCTATCCCAAAATAGTCTATTGCACTTCAACATTGTTTTATTATTTTCTATGTGGACTGTTTATCTTCTAATAATCTTTATAATATTTATATAACTTTACTTATCTTGATGTTCTAGTTTAACCCTTATCAGAGATTTTGACAATAATTAAAAATCCATGTATAACTCTTATGATGGTTATGGCTTATTTAAGACACCATATCATTTTCAAAAAGATTTCATCTTATTAATCCATAAAAGGTTATTGACTTAACATATTACTTAAAATTTTAAAACAACTTATCATAAAGTAGCCCATCTCTTCAATAGATATTTGAATAGATTAAGGTAATTTGAAAAGTTCTTATAATCTTAAGGTTACATCTCACATCATAATAATCTATTATAATGATAAACACAAATCGATTCTTGATTATTAACATTACCTAACTTAAACAAGCATATTTATAATCTCATATGAATTATTCAAGGTAAACTTGACTTTCTATTTTGCACTTAAGATTCAATCCTAAACATACATATATTAATTTACATTCTCATACCCTCATTAGCATCAAAAGACTCATGTAAGATCACAAGATCACAAGAAAATCTTACAAAATTTTTCTAAAAATAACTATTTACAACCCTAAATAATGAGTTAGTTCAATGCCATGAACTCAATAAACATCTAGTGTAAGTAAGGCTATGAATACTTGTTCATATTATAAGAAAAATAAATAAATAAATAGTACAACCTTAAAATTAAAATGCAATAACTTACTAGGTTTAAAATTTAGAATTTCCTTATAAATATACTTTTTCCAATAACAAGATACTAGTTATAAGTAATATTAAAATCATATAACTATGTTAATAATATCAAATGCCTTAATGAACTGGTATAATTTGATATACAAATCATAATACAAAGGATACATTAATACTCTAATGGTCAACTTAAATCATAACCATAGATTAGTCTTGCATGTTTTATCTGAATATGAAAGATAAATGTAACATTAACTTATATCAAGTTATAACTATAATGAATGAAATTAATTGCATAAATAATTTAATTCATCTACAACCAACTATCAAAACTCAAAAATGAATAAGAAATGTATCAACAATATTTTTCATGTAATCTAACAAATTCAAACACACATCATCAATCTCGATAAGCCCAACCATAAGTGTCCCTTCACTACCCAAACCATAAATTGGATAATAATTAGGGTAGTAGAGAAATTATGGAGAAAGGATAATCAAAACATATTGAGCTTGACACAACTAAAAAATTGAACAACATTAAGAAATGAACCACACATCCCTATTCCATCTCACCAAAATCCATTAATTTGGTACATAATTATGAATGTCACTCAAAATTTTGAGATTTTTGATTTATAATCCATATTCTATTTGAAGAATATAATATGGTTTGTAAATCTATGTAATGTAAATATATTTCAATCATCCTTATGTACCATTTTAATAGATACTAATGAGTTAAAATAAAAACTCATAGAAAGAAGATAATAGCTTCAACCAACCAAAATGACCACTTAACAAACCAAGTAGAGTTATGGGTTAAATTTTGACCAAAATAGACTTTACAAGAAAAGGAAAAAAAAACTATAATGGTATAAATGTAATCATAACAATAAAAATAATCAGTTGGTCATAATTTCTAAATGTAATTCAACTCATAATGATTTGAATTAATTCCAATATCATGATCAGAATCACACAAATAATCAAAAAAAGATTTAATAAACTTGAGTCAACTCACAACAAAAAATTATCAACTAAAAATACATCCAACATATTCATTTAGATAAAATAATAATAAAATATTAATTTTCCAAAAACAATAATATTTAGTTTGAATACTTGGAAGCTTGATAATGTCATTACCCCACATCATGGTTATGGGTTTGTAATGCATAAGAGGGTAATAATAATAAAACTACATTTCCAAAAAACCCAAGTAACCTAGCTAAGATTTCAAATATAAATAATGAATTTATAAACTAAACATAGTCAAATAATACACAACCATAATCATTAATAAAATAACATAACAAAAAATATAAACCCTAACTATAACAAATGAATATATCAAAATGTATATGCATAGTTATATCCTCAACTAGTCATGGCTGATCCATATATAGCCATCATGAAAATAATATAAAAACCTAAATACATTGAGCTAGTTAGGGTTTCTATCAATAAACACCATTTTATAGGCAAAGAATATAAATGTCCATGTTTATGGATATAAACAAAAACCAATTCATACCATTAAATCAACTAAAGAATGTAACTCATAATTTAGAACATCACTTGATTGGAGTCCTGAAATTAACCATAGAAGAGGGTTTCTTCTTTTATAGGCTTCCAAGTTGCTACCAATACCAATGCTAAAATATACACCTAAAAATCCACATACTTCCATCAAAACCACTCGAATCATATATCCAAAATGAACCCTAGGAAAACTCTACTAAAATCCCACATTGTTTATAAGATACATGAATTAACTAAAATTCAAGCCTAAGAATAACTCATGCACTAATTTCATGTTCATCTCCCTTGGCCACCATGCCCAAGATTTTAATAGAGTCTCCCTAAAGTGTAGGGATTATTAAAAAAGCCAAAAATGACCAAATAAAATCCTAATAACCATTTTGTAAGTGTCTTGACCCAAATGAATTTGTGGAATGAGCCAATGTAACAACCCTAAAGTTGAAAGGAAAATAAAACAACCAACACTAATTTCAAGACCCAAAGGTGGGTCATGGCCCCAACATTACCTAAGCCCAAAGCCAAGCTTATGACTTGGTCATAATAAATAATGAATTCCATAAGATATAATAACAAAAAAACATCCTTCATTAAGCTATAAACCATATAAAAGACATTTTGAATAGATTTAATCATATCAAATGATACTATTGTTCATTAAAACAAATAGGACTAAGATAAATGTGCAAGAGACTAAAGAGTCAACACATAATGAATTCGATTATGAATTCAAGAGTAAATTCAATGTTGAATTTGATAAGTCATTATAATGAACAAGAATGATTAAAAATAATGATATAAAATAGATAATAACTATCACAAGATTATCACAACTCAACAAAGCTAATAAGTATAGAATTTGAAAACATATAGTAAAGTGGTGATTGTACAATAGTCAAAACTAACTAAAAATCAATTGATAATGAAATAAAAATTAAAATGATAAACACTTAAAAACTTTAATCAAGTAAACAAAATTACTCAATCAACAATACCATTAAGCTTAATTTGATAATATAATTAAATGTTTCAATTCATCCATGTTATTTCTCCACATTTCTTGATTGCTTAGGTCTGAACATAACTTAGCTCAAGTACCTATCCCTACAATCAAAGAATAGGCCATAAATAGTATCTAGACATATAAATATAATAGTAACATTTAAATAATCCATCTTAATTGAATAGTAAATTAGTAACTATCCAATGTTGTATTGAAAATTATAACAATAAGTATCTCAACAATAAATATAATGGATCAACATAGATCATAGAATTGTAACACCATAGTAAAACACATAAACATGTCTCAAATAACTCACAACTAAACTATATTAGAAAAAGAAAGAAATGTAGGTCAAACATGGTCATGAATCCTCCCCCACTAAAAAAAAAGTCATTTCAATAATTAAAATAGCCAAGGATAATTATGCTTGAAAAGACTCTCATCTTCCTAAGTAACACTTATTTTTAGTAAAGGATCCCATTAAACCAACACTTGGAAAATCTCATGGTTTCTTAATTTAACATTTCAATGGTCTAAGATATTAACTGGATCCAACTACATATTTTCCTCTTCCAAAACCTGAAGCTGAGTTCAATCCAAAACATGATACAGATCAAGAATATACTTTCTCAATAAATCAACATGAAACACATTGTGAATATGAGACAAAGAAAGAGGAAGGGATAAATATAGGCAAAAATACTCATTATCTTCAAAATTTTAAATGGTCCTATAAATCAAGGAGATAATTTGGAAGACTTTCCAAATTTAATTGAACTTTTTTGTGGTGCAACACACATTCAAATCTTATCTCCCAATTGAAATTCATGTAGTGAACTTTTTAAATCAATATAACTGTTTTGTGTATCAGAGGAAGCCTTTAAATTTTTTATTATAGTTTCCATTTACCTATCATACTCTTGAAAAATATGAGGACTAGCAATGGTCCTAATATCTAAATTTTCTCAACTTAGAGGGGTTCTACACTTGCATCCATAAAAATATTAAAAAGGAGTAATTTTAATCATAAAATAGTATTTTTTAATATAAGAAAATTCAACTAAGTGTAAATAATCCTCCCATTTACCTTATTGATCCATCACATACATTCTTAGCATGTCTTCCATAACTTGATTTAATCTTTTTCTCTGACCATCTGTTTCTAAATGATAAGATGAACTAAAACTCAACCTTGTACTAAAAGTGGTAGTCAAAATTTTACAAAACCTAAAAGTATAAAGTTTATCTTTATCTAAAATAATAACTTCAAGCATGCCATGTAGTCATACTATTTATTTCACAAACTATGAAGTAAACATATATGTATAATCAATCAGGTTTCCAATAATGAAATGATCAACTTTAGTAAATTTATCTATCACAACCAGAACAATATCATGTTTCCTTTTATATATTGGCAAACTAGATATGAAAACCAAAGAGATCACAACCCACATATTTCATGGTACATCATGAGGGTACAAAAATCCTCCTGGATGGAAATGTTTAGCTTTCACATAGTGACATTCCAAACATCTTGACACAAAGTCATCAACTTCATGTTTCATTCTATGCAAATAGTATAGCCTTTTAACAACTTGTGTATCATCTTCATAACACCTGGATGAGTAAAATGAGGTGTTATATGCACTTCTTTTAGTAAAATGTTCCTTAAGTCACCAAACTTAGGTACATAAATTCTATTTTTATGTCTTATTAAATGATCATAATTATAATGATAGGTGTTCCTAAGTGGCATCTAGGGGGAGGCTAGGAGTTGTAATAGTGTGTAAATGTTAGCATTTAATTATTTTAAAGTTGACATGATTAAATAAAAATAAATAAATAAACATAACTATTTAAAAAACTAAAAAATATATAAATTCAAATAAATTCAAACCAAAAAACAAAAAAATGTAGAGTAGAGAAAGGGAAATAAAAATTAAATAAGAGTAAAAAAATGAGTTAAATTGAATTATCATTCCATATTACATAGATAAAATATATTTTTTACATTTAATGTTTTAAATGTTACTTCTTTTCTCATTGTTTTTCCTATACAACTTCCCTCATTGCTTTTAGTGTGAAATTGAATTTCTCTTCATTTGTTGCATTATTACAATATCATATTTAATAAATAAATAATCATATTATCACACAATATTTATTATTATATCATACTAATTAATAATCATAATAATTAAATGGTAAAAATAATTTATCATAAAAAATATTAAAATTTCATAATAAATAAATAGATAATATACAAATAATCATAATATTTTTATGTGTGATAAAAAAAAACTATTGTGTTATATTTATAAATAATTAGATAATTAATTTATAAGTAATATATAGATTTTACCACGTCATATTTATAAATAATCATATCATAACAATAGATTATCATAAAAAATATTAGCACATCATAATAAATAAATAGATAAAATACAAATAATCATAATTAATTAGATAATTAATTTATATACAATATATAGATTTTATTGCATCATATTTATAAATAATCATAACAATAGAATTTTAAAAATAAATTATCATACAAATATCACCACATGATAATAAAGAAATAAATAATGCATAAATAATCATAACATATATATATATATATATATATATATATATATATATATATATATATATATATATATATATATATATATATATATATATATATATATATATATATATATATATATATATATATATATATATATATATATATATATATATATATATATATATATATATATATATATATATATATATATATATATATATATATATTACCACATCATAATAAATAAATAAATAATATACATATAATCATAATTAATTTATAGGTAATATATAAATTTTACCACATCGTATTTACAAATAATCATAACAATGAAATTGTAAAAAAAATAAAAATAAAAAATTATTATCATACCATAATAAATGAATAGATAATATACAGATACTGATAATTAATTTATAAGTAACAATGAGATTTTAAAAATCAATAATTTATAGGTAACATATAAAAATTCTACCACATCATATTTATAAATATTAATATCATAACAATGAATTATAAAAATAAATTATCATAAAAAATATTACCATCTCATAATAAATAAATAGATAATATATAGATAATCATAATTAATGTCTAGATAATATATAGATTTTACCCTATTATATTTATAAATAATCTTAACATTGAAATTTTAAAAACAAATTATCATAAAAAATATTACCACATGATAATAAATAAATAAATAAATAATAATAACTAATTTATAGTTAACATTTAGATTTTACCACATCATATTTATAAATAATTATAAGAAGGAAATTGAGAAATAAATTATCATAAAAAATATTACCACATCATAATAAATAAATAAATAAATAGATAATATAAAAATAATTATAGTTAATTTATAAGTATATAAATAGATTTTTCTTCATTATATTTATAAATAATTATAACAATAAAATTGCAGAGATAAGTTATCATAAAAATATTATCACATCATGATAGATAAATAGATAATATATAGATGATCATAATTAATATATAGATTTACTACATCACTATATATATATATATATATATATATATATATATATATATATATATATATATATATATATATATATATATATATATAATGACATTATATTTATAAATAATCATAACAATGAAATTGTAAAAATAAACTATTATAAAAAAAAATTCATGTCATAGTAAATAAATAGATAATATGGAAATAATTATAATTAAGTTATAGGTAGTATAGATATTTTACCATATCAAATTTATAAATAATCATAAAAATAAAATTATATAAATAATAATAACAATAAAATTAACGTTATAAATAAATTATCGCGTCATACTATATAAATAGATAATATATAGATAATTGTAACTAATTGACATGAAATATATATAAATAATCATAACAATGAAATTGTAATAATAAACTATTATAAAAAAAATTCATGTCATAGTAAATAAATAGATAATATGGAAATAATAATAATTAAGTTATAGGCAGTATAGATATTTTACCATATCAAATTTATAAATAATCATAAAAATAAATTTATATAAATAATAATAATAAAATTATCATTATAAATAAATCATCACATCATACTATATAAATAGATAATATATAGATAATTGTAACTAATTGACAGGTTATATATATTACTAATATCATGATGTTCTCTATTTCCCATTTTAATATTACATTTATATTACTTATATATATCATATATGTATATTTATATTTTACTAATACCGTGTTGCTCTCTGATTCTCATTTTAAAATTACATTAAATATTTATATTAAGTTTTTATGAACAATAAATATTTAACTTTACTTTACATGATGATAAGTACATGTAAATTAACTATCATATATATATTAGATAAATTTATGTAAAATAAAGTGATGTATGTCATTCTCGAGACACCTTGTATACATTTTGACTTACCTTAAAAATTATATCTATTGGTGTATTTTACATAGATTTATCTAATATATGTATTGTAGTCAATAGAAAAGTAAAAATAAATAAAAATTAACAAGTTTGTCAGCCAAATTTTCACTTAAATCTTGGAAAAAATTATCATAACATTATTGTTCCAATATTTTAGTTCTAAACTTTTTATACAAAATAGATAAGGCAGTGAGATACGTGCATCAGCTAAGTGCATCAACAACATGATTCTTCTCACCATTCACATATGAAATATTCATATCAAAATTAGTAAAAAATTCAATCCATCTATGCTAATACACATTCAAATCATCTTGGGAAAATAGATACTCTAGGTTGCAATGGTCAGACTTTACCTCAAAATACATACCTAGAAAAAGTGTATCTATTGCTTCAAAGCATGAACAATAAAAGCAAGCTCAAGGTCATGAGTTATCTAATTATTCTCATGTTCCTTCAGTTTTCATGATTTATAAGCCTCAACTAAACCATTTTTAGTGAACATGTTTCCCAAGCCTTATCTGGATGCATCAACCCATATATATATATATATATATATATATATATATATATATATATATATATATATATATTGTTTAGATCTAATAAAAGTACAAGTGTTAAAGTTAGTAACTCTTTAAGATTCAATTAATATTGTTCACACTCTAAAGTCCAAAAAACTTCTTACCCTTGAGTTTCAAGATAATTATTGGTTTAGCTAATTCAGAAAAAAATCAACAAATATTTTATAATAACCATCTAGTCCCATAATAATTCATACTTCATGTACATTTTTAGGAGCATACCACTCTTGCATAGCTTTAATCTTTGATGGATTAATAAAAATACTAGTCTTAGATACAATATAACCAAAATAGTGGATCTCAGTTTGAAATAAAGTGAATTTATATAGTTTACCTTATAGTTTATGTTTCCTTAACCTTTGCAGTAATAAATACAATTCAACTACATTCTTAGAATAGATCAATATATAATAAAAAAAGACTAAAACAAACTTGTCTAGAAAATACATTAATACACTATTCATTAAGTTAATAAATGTAATAGGTACATTAGTTAAACCAAAAGGAATTATCATAAACTCATAATGTTTATACCTATTTTTGAAATTTATTTTATGGACATCTCCCTCTTTGATCCTTAGCTAATGATAACCAAATCTCAAGTCTATATTAGAAAAGATAGTTGCATCATTAATTTGATCAAAAATATCATCTATCCTTGGAAAAGGATAATTATTTTTTATGGTAACCTATTTAAGCATGCAATAGTTAATGCACAATCACAAGGTTCCATCTTTAATTTTCACAAATTCCACTTGTGTACCCTAAGGAGACACACTTGGCCTAAAATAATATATAAATATCTAAGAGGAACTAAAAATAAGCTATCTTGGGTCTAAAAATTACCTAAGTCTAAGCTTATGCTCTCTAGAGACTTAATAATTGGTACCCTTTTACCTGATCCAAATAAATTAAACTCACAACATGTTACTGACTTAGGATCCATAAAACTATTAGTTTTTCTTGAATCAAACAAAATTGAAATGTAAAAATCATTTATTCTACCTCTAATCTAATTTCAATAGGATTTGTTTAGAAATCTATGTTTCTACTATCCACCACTACATATACTCTATGATTAGTTGATTGACCTATTTTTAGCTTAGGGCAATATTTTTGGTAGTGGCTATCACCATATTCTGAGCATACTATAGTTTTTTGATGTCACTAGGATGGTATTTGCTCTAGTGGTAGGCACATTTTGAATACTTTGGGTCAGATTTTGATTTAACTTTTTTAGGGTTTTACATGTGTAATACCTAAGTTAGATTAAAGGGATGAGATGTATAAATTAGTTAAATATATGAAATAATAAAGTATTAATTTGTTATGGATTTTGACCTTATTTAAATTTATAAAATAGTAATAAATAATCTAAAATAGAGACTTATCTAAAAAGTTACTATCGTAGATGATCTAGGTTCTAAAAATTGGATTCTAGATAGTTATGAGTGTTGTTAATAGGGTCTCAAGATCTATTTTCTTACTGAATAGTAGTTCTCCACCTAGATAGTAGCAACAGACTATTGTAGTTTCCTCAAAGTGGTGTTAGTGTCTCATTTTTATGATTGTTCATATTTTTTTGGAGCACTTGCACCTATATTTTTGGGTCTTAATTTGCACACATGAAATATGGAACTCTGTGTTGTGCCTAGAAAACATGATTTAGTGTGCAAGTAATAAATGTGTGTTCATTAGTAGGATATGTTGGACATACTCAACACCCCACTATAAAGAGATTTTCCTACATACTAATACTCCAAGGAGGGATCAAGCCTGATGTAGTTATCCTACCTAGTGCTTGGTGTAAGTGGAAGTGAATGTTATAATGAGAGTGGTCTTGAATGCCTTGAGTGTGCTTGAGATTTTCAATCTTTAAAATCTAGGATTAGGTTTGTTGTATATGGTAATATGTATAAGTAGGGTAAAATAGGGATCAAATACCTTATTTTTTCACTGTCTTTTTTAATAGACTTTTGCATATATTTTCCATCTAATAAATAGAGTTTAAATAGACTTGTATTTATAGAGATATGTAGCTTGTATGAATAATAAAATGTACTTAAGATGACCTTAGGAGGGGACATTTCTAAAAGTATTCATTTGGGAGACTTAGGGCAAAGGATAATAGTGCCTAGTTGGGGACACTAGTGCCATGTGGTTGTAATGTCCCAAATGTGGCACTAATGTCCACCTAGAAGACTTTTGGGAAAAATAGGTTGGGATATGGGAAAGTTGTCTTGGGACTATGTTTGACCTGACTGTAAATTTATGTGGTTTGCACAATAGCTAAAAAAGTGTGGTAAAGGCTATATGATAGGTCTAGGTCTAAGATAGGAATAAGCTAACTCAAGAAACACTCTTAGCATATAAATACCACTTTTAGGTGATTACATTCCCCCATTTTTTTCTATAAATATAGTAAAGTAAAATGACTAATATAAAGGAAAAAGAAGCATACCTAGACATACCTTGGAAGTGAAACTCATGTAGTTGAGTCTGAGTATGTGAATCTAGTTTACGTATGTGAAACATGATCCAAAGCAATGACCTACAATGAAAAATGAAAAAAATAGTCTTTACATAAAAGATAATCAAAAGTAAAGGACTATTCTGAAATAAAGTAATTGAGCAAAATTGAGTAAAGAAAGAGGAAATGAATGAATACACCTCATTGGGTATAAAAACCAATGCATGAACCTAGTGATAAGCTATATGTGTGAGTGTACATAGTGGTCATATCATTTAATAACTTGTAATAAGATGATATCTTACTTAATACTCATATAGGTGGCTCAAGAACTCAATCTAGTTTTGACTCCATCATTTCCCACCCCTACTCAGTGGATCCTAATATGTGAATAGCTTGGATACGACTATAATTTTATCTAACCCTCTCATGTTGGTGTCTCAATAACTCAATTAGACCATGAATCCATCATTTCACACCCATTTGAAGTAGAAACATATAAAAATAAATTATGTAAAGTGCTAAAAATATCTAACTAGGTATATATAAAGGTGCATTAGGCAACTTTGGGCCACTTAGGAATGCCAACCACAATAGATGGAGTAAGGCATGAATCTAGCGACAACCTAAAATGTGATATAAATTGTATACAATGTAGATAATGACATGGAGTTTTCCATTCCATATGATCAATCTATATTTAATTGAGTATATGGAAACTATGTACTGTGCACATGTCCCTCATTTGATATTTGAATATACTGATTTTGAACTGATTATGAAATAATTGAATCTATGTAATTTAACTAAATGTAGGATTGATCATGATAGACATGATGCCATAAAATATGAGTGATTGGTATGAATATGAGTTTAAATGAGTATATATGAGAAAAATTTGAACATAACTATCAAATATGTGACTATACCTAATGTACTAATTTGGCTAATTTAGACTACCCCAAAGCTAGGGCTACTAAACAACAGTGCTCTATAGTGGATAGTAGTTCCTTATGGTAGTAGTGTTAAAATATGGGAAATAATGTCTTCCTAATCTGAAATTTAGGTGATCTAAACTACTTTCTCAGTCTTTGTTTTTCTATGTCTACCCTATGTCTAATTTATGAAACTGAGCCTATGTGCTGAATTTTATCTATGAATAGTGAAGTAGGAGACTGATCTCTATGAAAAAACCCTATGAATACCCCTCATTTTTAGGGTATTTTTGAATCCCATGTAATAATTTTCCTTAAAATAATTAACTCTACAAAATGTGTGAACTGGAGCATGTGTATGATATTCCAATACAATGTACAAACATAGCATCAAAATCTAAGAGTATCTAAGCATGGGTAGGTAAGTTAAGATGTATGTTGTAATATATCATTACACAAGGGTGTCAATATAGATGTAATCAATGTATAAAAATAAATCTAAGTATTTATCTAGGGGGATGGAGCATGATCTCCATCATGGCACCCAAGTAAAAAGGGTAGATGCATGAGGTCCCTCATGGCATTGAAAACTTGTGTGTGTGTGTGTGTGTGTGTGTGTAAAAATAAAATACAAGTGTCATAGTGAATAAGCATACAAAAAAACATGAGGCATGCAAAATTAATCCAAAGTGCCAAAATACAAGGGACATGGGAAAATGTCACCAAATCTGAGAATGAAAACATAAAAGGACATGTTCAAATGTCTGCATATGTAAAAAACAAACAATTTGGATTAGAGTAACATAGAAAGACATACTCAAATGTCAATAAATATAATTAGGAGAACACACACAAGGGACATGGGCACATATCTAAAGCATACAAATATAGAAGTGGAATAGATATAAAGAATAATGGCATAATCAAATTCCCTCAAAGATAGAAAAAGCATAGGAAATACAATCAAGTATAATCTAGTAAAAATAGAAATGAAATCATGTATAATTCTGTAGTACAAATCTACATAAAATATAGGATGTACATATGCTGAGTCTAACTAGTGATAGTCAGTTAAAAAATCTAAGTAATCAGTAGTAATTATCAATATCAAGATATATCAATGCATAAACTAGAATTTATAATATGTAAGGATAAAACTATGTAATATCAACTATGTATGAGACTCCCCTGAGTGGGTGGATGTATCAATTAAATAAACCTATATCAATGTATATGAGCCTAGTGGATAGATGATAACAAGTTTGGATTAGTGTAGTGGACTAAGGTTTTGTATGTAATCTAAAAGGACTAGACAAGAACAAGTGGAGCATATGTGTATGATAAAACTGATTATACTAAGATAGCTAATAATATGCAATATTTGACAAGTAGTAGAAATGTAAACTTAGTAATGCATATAATCTATAAATTTTATAATTTTTTGAGTAATATTTGAATGTTTTTATATTTGACATGTTATATTATTTTTGTGTTTGTTGAGTGTAAGCTATGTACAATCAAATGAAAATGAAATATGTCAAAGGAGTGAGAGAAAAAAGGAAACATGTATAAGAGTAGGAATCATACTAGCCAATGAGTCTCAAGGGAGACTCACTATCACTATGACCTATGTCAAATAGGGGAACTATGATCATGTGTGTGGTGTGAAAGGAAAATTTTAAGAGCACGATCTAATGTGTTGTATAATCTATGTTAGATGCTATTTGTGAAGTTGTGATATGATGATATAACACTAATTGTGATGCCCCATGAACTATAAAGGTTTTAGGAACCCATATGGTAGAAGAATAAGATATAGGTGATGTAGGTGCCATGTGCTAATAATATCAATAACTCAATAAGACTGATCTTGTCATAAAGTAAGTAGATGAAGGTATTCTAGAATCTATGACATATCTCTGACATAGGGGTCACTCTGGTAATGGCCTCCGTGGGAGAGTATGTTTAAATGTAGATATCATATAATTAAGCCTAGATTTCAATGATGACTCGATTGAACATTGTGATGTATGAATAAGAGTAGTACTCTCATCTATAACTAGTATGCATGAAATATATGTTAATGGTTCTAGAACTTTAACTGGTGTCTGTGCTAGAATTATAACTAAAAATTGTGCTAGAACTACCTATGGGATGGGTATAAAATAATAATATGAGACACGTTCAACCTTAACCACCTAATTAGCATGTATATACTTTAGGAATTTATTTAATATAGATAGGATGGCTTGGATATTGTGTAACCATGGACTACCCAGCAATAAATTGAATATACCTACACTAGGTACTACTAGGAACTGAGTGGCTATATGTGTTGCTCCAACCTATAATGGAAGCACAATCTCCTTGATGGAGCTCTAAACATGGCCACTAAAATCACTAATGATTTTATCTATGGGGAATATATCCCTCTTTGTGTAAGCCAAGTGTTATAAGAGTGTCATGGTGCACATGCTTATGTTTGAACCATTGTCAATCATAGGACTATGGATATGATGGTGGTCTATGTATGAACATATGAAGAGTGCATGTAAATTTATGTCATCATCCATAATCTCTTGCTCTAAAAATGTGATAAGTGGTCTAGGTGACACTATAGTGTGATACATGCCAATAAATCTATGCAATAGATGTGTCTCCTCTGTAACTGTGTGATAAGAATCTAGTGGTGGATGTATTTGGTATGTATAGTAAACACCTGATGTACCCACTACTTCATTCACTGTATGCTTTAGGAAAGGATCTAAAAATATATATTTATTTTGTATTGTTTTGGTTCCTCTATGGGTTTTCCCACATTAATGATATTAGACTTAGTTAGATCTTGTATCTTGTGATTTGAGCTAATGCATTTATTTGTCATGTGTCATAGTGCCTTGTGATACTTGCATAATGCATTTGAATCTTAACTCTTTGGAAGAGGTTGTGTCATATCAAAATCTTTATTGGGAGGGAGATATATGATATTAAATTCCAATAGTTCTTATAGAACATATGATGGTGACTCTAGAAGATTAATGAAGACTTTGTGTTGAGGAGCAAATAAAACCAATCTTGGAGATGGTTTGGAAGCTGTGTTGACTATGTTCTTTTGATCACTTTTGTTATATATGGCCTTAACCTTGTATAGAGGTTTGTTTGAAATATTAATTATTGATTTTGATCCACTTTTGTACTTGATTTTTCCCATTTATAAGAGCTTAACTTCTCTTTCCTTGACTATGTGGCACAAATTGATAAATGTAAAAAACTTCTTAAACAAGATAGCTTTGTGTAGTGATGGTAAGAGACATTATTTAAATATATCCTCAATCTCTCTATTTATCATGGGGCTAGTCAAATTTTATAATATTTTATTATATCATAAGACATAATCTATGATAGGCTCATTTAAATTTTTATTTAATTATGCCACTTGTGAATATCATATCTTATCACTGATGTTGATAGATAAGTGTGCTAAGAACATGTTGGATAAATAATTGAATGTTGTGATTGATTTATTTAGAAAATAATAGAACCACTGTAAGGATATTGTAGTTTAGGGGGGTTATTTATTTTATTCATGTAGTTTAGGAATTTATCTAGTTGTCAAAGTTAGTCCTTAACTTATTACAATTGGGTAAAAATAGGGTATGTTCCCATAGTGCTCAACATTTACCACTCAACTACATTAGAATCAATTCAAATAAGGCACAAGAATTAGGCTAATTGTGCCATGGTAGAACTCATTACTTATAAGAATTGGTTATTTCAACTAAGGCTCTGGTAGGTTCACTAGTGCAAGCCTTCTTGGGCTAAGGCTGATGATCTATAGGTGTAAGCCTATTTAGGGAACTCGTTCTAGCCATAAGGGTATAAGTCTTTATCAGGTTAGTTCTATAACCTCAAGGGTACAAGTTTCTTTTTCACTAAACTTAGTACCATTTAGTTATTATAAGGGGTCAAGGGGATGCTTTCACTTAAAGGATCATTCTAGACTCATACATATATCTAGGGTATCAAAGTTTAGGTGCATGACCTTACCTAAATTTAGGCTATTTCATAGAATATGTTGACATCATCTATTACATAAAGATGCCATTAACAACTTAGGCTAGAGCTTCACTACAACATAATAATTTATATATTAAAATTACACTATTGTAACTATTGCATTTAATTTGCATTCAAAGAACATTACGATAACCACATAAACTAGATCAAACTCAATTAGGTGAAAAACCATTCTTCATTAAGCAATTTCCTAGTAAATAGAGTAAATGATAAGATAAGTAGAGCAAATTCTTATCTAATCTACTAACAACCTAAAGGCTCATAGGTGAGCTTGGGAACTATAATGTGGATCCTCAAAGGCATCCATATTAATCTTAAATTTTAATGGTGGTTGAACCACTGTATATAGGACCAATTCTAAAAGATTTCACTACATCAAATCATATCTCTTACTCACTAGTTTTAGATTGGATTTATAGCACGTAGGAGCATCTTCTACCAAGTTAGAGTTGCACACACCAGGCATTGAGCTAGAGATTTTTGTTATCATTCCACCAGCTCTATTACCTTATACCCATAAATATATGATTACCACGTGTTATCCACTTCTTGAAGATGCCCAAGACATCATGTAATCGATTAGCTGCCTACTAGCTAGTGTAAGGTGTGCATCAATTTTTCTAATTAGTGTAAAAATAGATCAAAAATAAAATCATACCAAATGATTACCTTGTGTTGAGATGTTTATAAAGTTGGCATAGACCCACACTAAGTCATAATAGGGTCCCAAAATTACCCCATAAAAATTGTTAGTCTACCCTTGGATTAGTCTTTCAAATATTTTAGTAGGTAGAATTTGAGCATGGTCTCCTTTAGCTCAGCACTGAAGTCCTCAAATCCCTTAATCATAAGTTTGAGTTCTTCAGTGGTGTTATCTAACTCCATGGAGGTAACATTTAGTGTGAGCATATATATCTTATTTAATTCACTCTTGAAGGCCTCAAGACTTTCTTTAGATTTTGTCACTCTTCCATCCAAGATTACCCCTTATTTATAAGCCTTAGTTTGCAAGGTACAAAAGAGTGTTTATAGGTTTTAATATTAGTCTTTGATTTGGGTACTTAAGGCATTGACCTTTTCCATTATTTGGGTGTGCTCTGACCTACTTTTAGTGTTTACCAACACCATCAACTCCTCCCTCTCCCTGTTTTCCTACTTGAGGCATGCATCTATGATTGATGCCTAGTTAGAGAAGCTACAGAAGATGTCACCAATTGCATTTGCACCATATTGATGTTTGTTAAACATTTCTTATACTTATTCAAGCTTTATAGCTAATTCCTTTTATATCATAGTGCATGGGTCTTCCTCTTCTTCTTTCATCAACTCTACCTTCAACCTCAGGTTCATCTACTCCACTAACATGCATACTTTATCAAGCTCTAATAGGTTTAATGTGTCAACATCATCCAAGAGGTATGGATTGAATATTTATATGTACACAACTAGTTGTTATAACTTAAAACTCATGTCTTACACTTCCTCTTCTACTCCTATGTGATCTTCTTCCATCTCTTTACCCTAAAATCATTAACAATGTTTTTTTGTGTGACTTCCTTGACCATTCGAATGAGTGAAGTAGTAGACATGCCTAGGATCATGGTATGGTGATTTAGGAGAAAGGTGTCTTACCCCTCTTCATGTTTATCCATTCCCAAAATAGTATTTTGAAGCACCTCAAAGTGAGGATCATCAATGCAGCTATTGAACAAAAATGAAAGTTGTTTTTAAATCTTATTTATGAAAGATTCAGGGAGCATGTACTCAAACATGGAGAAATTTTCCTCTATATAACCCTTTTTCATATTTTACTTGAGGCTCAATTTTTTGCCTTCTTCTATGACAAATAATTCCATGTGTTCTTCTTCCTCTTAATCAGTGCAACCACTCTCTTCAATGCTTTCCTCTGAGGTTTCTTCTTGTTTATGTAGGGGTTCTTCTTTGGACTTGTCCCCTTTGTCTATTTCTTCTTCTCCATTAGTTCCAACTTCACCCTCCTATTTTTGTTAGGTATTGTAGCACTCTATGTTTTTATTTTCTTTTCTAAGGTGTCATCATCACCTTCCTTTTTTTCAAGCACCCATTCACTACTTGGGAATGCATGTAGTGTAGCTTGGTCTGTTGTGCTAGTGGAGGTTCCAGGAACCTTTTTTGTCACTTCATAAATTGGTTCTGCACTTGTGGTAACCTCTTTCTCTTCCTTTTCTTTATTGGCATTTTCTTCTTAGGCTACCTTATTTTTCTCAACCTTCCTCTTTTTCACTAGCACTAATGCCTTTTCTTCCTTAACCTTCCTTTCATTAGCATCAACTCTATAAATATGATCCTAAGTCATTTCAGCTACCTTCATGGCCTTTTTTCTTCTCTATCACTAATACTTTTAGAATTTATACTTCACTCATCCCCAACTTCCTCCAAGTCTTTCTCTTTTCCTTAGTTTGTGGAGGCTATGTGGCAGGTTCTTTAGGTGAGGTAGTCACTAGCTTCTCCACTTATCCAACCAGGGTGGTAGTACCACCTTAGAGGTCCTTCTAGAATTATTAAACATTAGGATCTTCTCCTACTTCTTCTATAATGTATACCTTGGTCCCTCCTTCCTCCTCCTCATTTATATCTTCTTATGCCTTTTACACCTCCATCCTCACACACCTCTTGTGCTTATATCTATACCAAGGCTATTGCTGGAATTACAATGGGACCCTTGGACTTCTTCTCTTTCCTTCTAGAAGATGTAATCCCTAGTGCAAATTTCACATGCTTCTTCTTTGTTTTTGAAGGAGTTTCTTCCTCATTTAAGGTGATCCTTAACTTTATACGATCTTGAATTTCTTCAAGTGTTTCTTTCCACTTTTTATGGGGATATTTATTTTATGGTACTAGCATCGGATTTTCTTCATCACCATTAATGGTGGCTTCAACATCACTCAAGTTTTATGGTATCTTATTTTCTCATAATTCATGCCCCACACTCTTTTATTCTAATCTCAAATGGAACACAATTTCACTCTTTTCTCACACATTCTATTTTTTCATTTATGGATGCTTAGGAATCTCTTTAGTATATTTTTATTATTCTTAGCTCTAGTTTGGCTCTACATGTTTGGTTCAAATTCACTTAAGGTTTTTAACATAAACTAGTCAGCCCTTCACTTCTTTATACCTTGATTTGAGCTACCATCTTAATTACAGGTGAGTAATGGCATGATGGCACTTAGATTTCTTGAAATCTACTAAAACCCATGAAATCCATGAAAATCCTTTGCCACCTATGAAATCAATGTGGATCTTTGTGCCTCCACTATCACCTCATTGAATTATATAAATGATATTTTTGGTGAAGTGACATGTAGATCAAATGGTCACTTCTTACCTAACTTTGGGTGGATGCTAGTTTATCTTGATGATCTTCCTCCTACACTTTGTTCATTTTGCATGACCTTCACCTTGCTTATGACAACCTAGGTGCAACTCTTCACAATCACTTGATTTATCCACCATGGTCCTATTTTTCAATGTTGTGCTTTCTACCAAGTGTGCTTCTCTTTCACTGGTTATTTTATATATACTTTTATCTCTTGCCTTAGCTTGTCCTACCCCATACAGATCCCTAGTGCTAGTCTTCCAATTCTTCTCTTTCTAAGTGTCTTGTACACTTAGCATCTTATGCACCTTTCTCATATCTTATGTGTGCTAGCATCTTGTTCACCTTTATTTGTCACTTAGTACTCATATTTTCAAAGTTTTATGAGTTTTATGGATCTAAAATATTAGGTTTCTAGCCTCAAGAACTTAGAAAACATCTATTCTTGACTTTCCTAATTAGAGTTATGCAAGGAAGTGATAGAATAGTTCACTTGTGGGCCTAAAACCACCTTTCTTATTTAATCATCACCTCAAAACAACATAAAACATAAGAAAATGTTTGGATTATGCCAAAATTTAATTTGGTCAACACAACATAGCTAACTTGTGATCAAGAAGTTGGTGTCCAATGGCACAAGATCCATCCTATTGCCTATAAGGCTTTAATTGGTTATCATTAAAATGGATAGGGATTTTTTCACCCAAAAACATGTGTAACTTGCATGTGCTAGTTTACAATATGTTTTGGGTGACATATGGACCCATCCACCTAATTTATAGCTTTCTCATATGCTTGAGGTGTTTGGAGTCATAAAATAAGATCAATGCTCCTTTAGTTAGTACCTTGTGCTTAAATGATTTTCATGCCATAACTTCTAAAATGCCTTATCTATTTATTAGCTCCACCTTTCTTGGTAATGCACCTCATCCAAGCACTCCAAGTTCTCCAACCTCACTCTCAATAATTCTTGGTTATCCAAATGACCAATATGTATAATGATGGCACCATGAAATCTATTGGTAGAACTACCTCAGTGCCAAACACAAATTGAAATGGTGTAGCCTTATTCAAGTGCTTGTAGGTTGTGAAATATGACCATAGTACTAATGATACTTGATCATCCTAATATCTATGACCAATGTTGTATATCTATGTAAGGCACATTAAAATTATCTTATTGAATTCCTCAGTGTTGCCATTCACTTAAGGATGATAAGGGGTGGTATTATGGTGTGCCATCATGTATTTGGTCAGTAGTATTTACATAGTTTCATAAATTAAGTGTGTTCCTCTATCACTATTAAAACTAAGTGGGCACCCATAGTGACTTATGATGTTCTCCCATATGAACATCATGGCTATGGTGGTTGTGTAGTCTTTGGTTGGTGCTACCTCAACTCACTTAGTGAAATAAAAAATGGTTGTTAGAATGTATCTTACACCTATGTACTTTATTATAGGAGTAATTAGCCTAATGAAATAAATGGCCCATTTTTTAAATGGTGCTTGGGCAAGAATGGGAATGATGGGCATCTCATCCTAGTAGTTGGGCTTTCCTATGTGATGGTAGATGTCACATGACTTGGTGTAATCTTTTTCATCTTGGAATAGACTTGGAAATCATAAGTATGACTACAACACCTTGCATGCTATAGCATATCTAGTGTAATGGCTTCCTACTATCCCTTCATGTATTTCTCATAAGATAGAGTCTCTTTTGTTTTGGTCTAATATATACAGTTCCTTATTAATGAGGTAAAAAAGGGTGGCATATATTGCAAGGTATTTCTTTTCTTTGGTTTTCATTGTCTATAAAATAGATCTAGACATTAGAAAAATGGATATCTTTACCAAGTCCTTAGGGACACACTAGACTCTGTAGAGTTGTGCATTTAGCATGTCATCCTCAATAGGCCCTATTTCATCACTGGAGTTAATGTAGGACAAATGGTCTAGGCCAAAGTTCTATTTTCTAGGCTTATTGACAACTATGAAATAGAATTTTTGAAACCAAAATATCCATATACAAATGCACCAATGGATAATGGGATTATTCATGAGGTACTTAATCATCTCATGATCAGTGAAGAAGATGAATGGGGTCAAAAAAAAGTATTACCTAAATTTTTATAGGGCATAGACCATGGAAAACACCTCACACTTAATGGTGGTATAGTTATGCTCTACTTAGGTCAACTTCTTACTTGTGAAGGAGATAAGATGATCCATATTACCTTCACTAGGTTGAGATAGAATGGCACATATATATATAGATGTATCGACATGAATTTGGAATGGATTTGTCCAATCAAGAACTTATAAAATAGGCATGCTAGTAAATTTGAGCTTCAAAGTTTCAAAAGCATATTCTTACATTGAACCCTAATAGAATGGGCCATCATTACACAATAACTCATCTAAAAATGTCATAGTCTTTGAATAACTCATTATAAATTTCCTGTAGTATCCACAATGGCTAAGAAAGGCATGAATGCCCTTTTGCATTGAGGGGGTCTGAAGCTAAATGATTATTGTAATCTTCATAGGATTAAGGATACATGATATGCCCAAGAAAGGTTCCAAAGAGCATCATGAAGACAAACTTATTATGGTTTAAGGATACATATATATGCCTTCACCTTTCAAACATCAAGCATAAATTATCATAATGGTCCTTCACTAGCCCATATATTATCTAATCATCCAGTTACACATAGAGGAACTTGTGGATAAAGTATTTAAATGTAATGATAACCACTCTAAATAACATGGATGGTATATTATTGAGTCCAAAGGATATCATTTTATATGCAAAATAAATCTATTTAGTCATAAAATTAATTTTAGGCTTGTCCTCCTCCTCGATCTGGACTTGATGGTATCTTGAAAACCCATTAGTGTAAGTGTATATTTTGTAACCTTTGACACAATCTAAGAATTCATCAATGAATCAAGTCAAAAAGGGGTTAGTGTTGTAGGAAATGTTTAATAGTCTATAATTGATGTATATACAGATGTACCCATCCTTCTTGATGCTAATAACCCTGGGATTACCCATTCTAACTCTTACATTGGGCTAATCACTCTTATGGCTAGCATACCATCATTTTCTATTTTGACCTTGGTGTAAATATTAGGGTTATTTCTATAGGGGAAATTCTTGATAGGTCTTGCACCATCCACCATATTTATGCTCATATTCCCATGGGATGGGTGGATGCCCTTCATGTATCAATATTCTAATGGAACAAGTCTTGGATTTATTTTAGTAAATCTACAATTCATTCTAGCTTTTTTTTAGACCAATGTATGCCTAGAATAGCCATATTTGGTTCCCCTTCTGAGCTGATGTCTACATTGGTAGTTTTGAGTGGTGTGTGGTAGGCCTCATTACTCACCTAGTGTGAGTCCTCAATTTATGGAGTTAACTTAGTTGTTTCTATGTGAATATAATTAGGGTCTTCCTCATTGGGGTCGATATCATCCACTTAGTGCACAAGCTTATTTTTGTCTATCAAAGTCATCTAGTGGTGCACCTTCCATGTATAATCATGTTCTTCACTTGAGTCACTATTGAGAACTTTTTACTTAACGAAATTTAGGATCACCAACCCTTTTTCCTCAACTATGCCTTTTAAAAACTCATCTAGGATTGAAGTGTCCTTTAATATTACCCTTCAAATTACTTGTAGTGGGTCTATCAATTATAGGTTTTATGAAGAAAAAGATAAGGTGTGCACAAACCTCTCCTTAATTTCATCCTAATTTTCTATCTCATGGTGCATCTTATTGACAATGTAACATTCTCACACTTATGTCTTTAAGGTTATGTAGAAGGCATGTACCCATAAGTTCCTTGGGGCATTTGTGTCACAATCAGTCCAAGTTTCTTCATACACATGCACATGTGTTATTAGGTTTGAATTTATAGAGTATGTAGAATGTCTATATATTCATTATTTTTCCCAAATCTAGGGCATATTGTTTCTTTTACATCTTTCCAAGTTGGAAAGCTAGGCCTTTACACTACCAACCAATGAGTAATAGTGTTCCTTAAAATATACACTAGTGTTCCCATTATGTCTATCTCTTTTGGGATACATGGTTATAGGTCACATACATACTCTTACATAGGTTTTATCCCCTCATACCTTAGGAGGAAAAAAAATTTACCTTTGTTCAAGTGAAACACTCTCTTTCCCTTCTTTCTATTATAAGGGACCATCTCTGTGAAGTGTAATCAATCAAGACCCAACCAGTCCTCATAGGTTTTGGTGCCTTTGTGCTCACTAAGCCTTACCTCTGACCAGTCATCTCATAAGCTTATTCAACCCATTGATCATAATAAATGTTAGTGGTGTTCAAGGTTAATTTTCCATCATCCCAAGAAATTAATCCTTAGTCATTAGGGTTGAAATTCTTGGTGCCTTGCATCATGATGTTATAGATATGGTTGATCTCATCCTCTAGATCAATACTTTATACATAGAGGGGTCCTTGGTCACTTGAAAGGGTGATCACTACCCTCTACATGAAATTTTTAAAGGTCTTATAACTCTTTTTAATATGCATATCAGTGTTATTCACATAACACCATTGCCTTCCTAGGAACACTGGATAAATATCATATTCAACTAACTTGATCACTTTGAAATCAGTATGGAACTCGGTACCCATGATATCTACAATGAAATTTTTTATAATTCTAATTATTTGAATCTTGGATTTGTTGGCCATGAAAATTACATGAGGGGAAGGCCTCAAAGATGGCTTACCCATCTTTTCCCATGTGTTCTTTGTCAAGATATTCACCTCAAAACCTATGTCCTTGAGGACCTCGTATATAGACCATTTATCAATGGTGGAATTCACTAGGAGTTCTTTATCATACTCCACATTATGTGTATGCCTAACACCTTGCACCATTTCCATGCATGTAACAATAACTTCAACTATATTTTATCTTGCATGCTCTAAAAATAAGTTATTTAATAAGGGAAACATCGCTTCTATCTATAGGAGGCATAATATATTCATTATCTCTTATACCTCAACCTCTTATCCATATTTATTCTTGAGAGAGGCAACAACTTGTGATTCTATGTCTCGTGCCATTTGGAGCTCCCCTTATAGGTTCTAAATCACACTCACAGCCTATTGCAATACATTTTTATGGCATGCAGGGTTTGGGTAAGGCATAGCTTTGGGTTCAAGTTGTATTATGATCTTAATACAGCTCTATTCCCCATAATCCAAACATAACTCTAGTACTATCATAATTACTGGTTGAGTGGTGAATCCACTAGGAGTAGTCGTTTAAACTTTAATTAGCTTCATGCAAGTTGGTTGTGCCTTTGAGGTCTACTTCTCCATTTTTGGCTTGTTCTTGATCATTCCTACACCCTTGTCCATGATAGGCCAACCTTGGGTTAGTTTTTTGTAAAATTTGGGTAATTCCTCAACCTTATGTGTTCCTTGATAATACCCACACATTAGATGTGTGGGGAAGTCATGTTGATAGTGCTTAGTCAAGTTGCACTTTTAACATGATCACAGTGGGAATATTCCTCCACCACATCCTTCACATCTCCCTCTTGCACCTCTTTTCATTATATATCCTACATTATATTATCCATATCCCTCATTTCCTTGAGTTGGATACCTCTAACTACTATAGTTTCCTACCTAGTACCCCTCTCCATGTTTTCATCCATCTCATTGATTATGAAAAAATTAATTTTGGTATAGGTGTAAGCATCGCACAATTAGAAGTAGATGGTTGTGTTAACTTGACTTGTGTATTAAAATAAAGGGTAGTTTTGAACATCATGCACTTTGTGAAAAACCTCACATCTTAGAAGCAATGTGCACACATTATTTTATGGGAAGTTTTTCCTATTATGACCTTCTATCTTGGAATTAGTGTAACATAATCTACTTCAAGCATCTTGTAATGAACTAGTGGCTAGTTTCTAGAGTTGGGAGGCCATAGATGAAATCTATACCTCTATTAATGGGAATATTTTTGTATCAACACTCCCAACTAGATTAGCTTAGAGTTCATCTTCAACCTCTTTGTGAGGGTCCATGAATGTCTTCATGGATAGTGTTCTTCTAAATGGTATTATCAATCCTCCAACAAACCATTGTGAATGTTGGGAGGGGTGAATGTCATATGGAATCTTGGCAATAATATTTTTAAACCTAACATCATATAGGTTCATGATCTCTAATAGTCCTTGGTTAATTTCATTTAGTGTGATGATGACATGTTATTCAAACTCAAGAATATTGAATTCCTTTATAAATGCTTCTTTCAATGAGTGATAGTCAATCATAGCCTCGTTAGGATACAAATTTGTTATGCTAGGTATGAGCATGATCAAGTAGATTTGTCATGAAATATGTTTCCATGCACTCTAATTGTGTTATACCCTAAACATGCCATTATAGTTCACATTTTAGCACATGCTCTACCTCATTTTCCATGTCATAGTATTATAACAAGTGAGTCTCATAGTAAATTTGTTATGGGGGGGATGGAATATGAGGCTCTCCCACTAGTACTTATCCTAGTAGTGGTCCTCTAGCCATTAGGTTACACATTTGTCTCATTATTACTATTGGTGGCATAGATGACGATAGCACTATACTACTCACTTGTGGTGTTGGGCCACTTTTTATAGGTTATTGCACAATCTACATAGATAATATTAGATGAACTAGAATTTTTGTGTTCACATTTTATGTTGGTGAGCTAGGGCCCAAAGGTTTAGTAGTGTCCTTAACTCTTTGTAAGGAATAACTTTTTCAATTACAAAATTATATTCCAATTTTGCAAAATGGTCAAAGTTTATGTGGACAATAGGGTCAATTATCACTCTTCTTTATTCACATGGGGGATCCAATGCATAAAATAACACCATAATTTCAAAGGGGGTAGGCCCTTTTGGTGCATCTTCAGTGGTCAAATTCTTTAGGGACCTAGTGCATTATTAACTTGTTAATAGTTGAGCTCAATCTATGGCTTCATTATTCCTCTCCTCGCACTAATAAAATTCAAGAGATCCTTCCCATTGGCCTTCCCACTCACTATGGGTTCTCTCAACACTTATAGATTCCAAATATTTTATTATCATGTGCATCCTCTTATTATAATTCTATCTCCTGAGCTCTTGAGTGTCAATATAATCATCCCCTTCCATTTCAATTCACTTATACATCCCCTTCTTCCCCATTATGTTAATCATATGCAAAAGGAATTTATCCTTCCATCCTCATGGTTTCAAATATTTAATCCACCATAAATTTATTAATATCTACACTAAACTCTTTCAAAAATATTTTTATGGGCTCACACAAAAAATTATACTCTATTTTCTTAAGGCAGGAGTATGTCGACATTACAAACTCAAATATGTAACTATTAAGTGCTCCTTACCACTATTTGTCTACAACTCTATTATAAGTGGCATATAGGTTCTCAAGCCTCTCTAGTCACTCTTTCATCCACTTAAGGCACTACCCATAGCTTCATATTCTATGGGTCACATAAGCAACCAACCATTAACACACATACTCAGGTAGTTTGCAAAAAAAGACCTCATATAGAGAATCATACAAGTTTTTCTAGACCCACTTCTTTGGCTTTTGTCTTTTACAATATGGATTATTTATCACAAATATGTATTCCACTTATTGCATCCAAATCTCAATGTTCTTGATGGAGAGTTAGATTATTATTTTATTGTACCATTACAACATCAAAATTCAACATGGGTCTCAGCAACAAAACAAAAATGTTATATTTTAGGGGGGATCAATTACTTTATTCATGGAATTTAGGAATTTATCTAGTTGTACAATTTAGTCTTTGACTTATTACAATTAAGTGAAAATAAGGTATGTTCCCATAATACTCAACATTTATCACTCGACTATATTGGCATCACTTCACATAAGGAGCAAGCGTTATCCATTCACCTGAAGCACAACAAAGAAAGAATTGGGGCCTAAATTGGGCTAGTTGTGTCATGTCACAAATCATTATTTATAATACTTGGTCATTTCAACTAAGGCTCTGGTGGGTTCATTGGTGCAAGCCTTCCTAGGCTAAGACTAATGATCTATAGGTGTAAGCCTATTTGAAGAACTCATTATATCTATAAGGGTGAAAGTTTTTATTAGGTTGGTTCTATAACCTCAAGGGTGCAAGTTTATTTATCACTAAACTTAGCTCTATTTAGTTTCTCTGAGGGGTTAAGGGGATGCTTTCACTTGAAGGCTCATTTTGGACTCATGCATCTAGCTAGGGTACCAAAGTTTGGGCACATGATATTACTTACACTTAATCTATTTCATAGAATATGTTGAAATTATCTATTGCATATGGATACCATTAGTTATTTAGTCTAGAGCTTCATTTCAAATTAATCATTCATATATTGAAATTACACTATTATAAATATTGCATTCAAAGAACATTACCATAACCACATAAACCAGATCAAACTCAATTAGGTGAAATGCCATTCTTCATTAAACAAAGCCCTATTTAATAGAGTACATGATAAGAGAAGTATAATAAATTCTTATCTAAAGCTACTAATGGCCCAAAGACTCATAGGCAAACTTAGGCACCATAATGTGGATCCTCAAAGGAATCCATACTAATACTTAATTTTAATGGCAATAAAACCACTATATCTAGGAAAAATTTTATAGGGATTCTCTACATCAAATATCATCTCTTACTAATTTTTTTGAGCTCGAATGTATATCACACAAGAGCATCTTCTATCAGGTTGGAGTTACACACACTATGTGCCAAGATGGAGCTTTTTACAATCATTCCTCCATCTCTATCACCATATTCCCATCACACTACTATTTCCACATGTTAACCACTCCTTGAAGATTCCCCAAACATCATGAAATTATTTATCCACCTTATAATTAGTGCAAGGTGTGTGTTGATTATTCTAATAAATGTAAATAGGGATAAAAATAGAAATAATTCCAAATGATTGCCTTACATTGAGATGTTTATTAAGTTGGCATGGACCCACACTTAGCTAAAATAATTTACAAAAAAAGGCATAATCCTTGAGATTGTGTGTAAATAAATTCATCATAAGCCAATCATTGGACACATGGTCTAAGCATGCTATGTGAATATATTGGAGGTGATGCTCTAGGTCACCCTTTATATCATATAATGTGAGTTTGGGTTCCACAAAACTAGATAGAGAAGGATTTTATGCTATGTGATGTGCCAAAGGTGTATGTAATATAATGTTGGAATATAAGGCATGTGATGGTCTAGTGGTTCCCTTGTCAAGATGTAACACCTTGGACTATAGAGTATGAATCTCATGTATAAGGGGTTATACATCTAGAGTGGAATAACTAGCTAGAAATGGTGTAGATGTCACTAATGGTTGAATAGAAATATTTGGTTGTACTATTTGAGTTGGTTTAGTTGGCACCATTGGAGGTGTAACAACATTATTAACCAGAGGAGTTGAATATTGACCAATGTTTATTTTATTATTGATTTATAATATGGCTTATAGGATATGTGCATGATCAAGTGGTTATTCTTGAATTCTATCTCTAAATCCTTGTAATACCTCATACTTATTCATAATTATGTCATTATTATTAATTGGAGGTAGAGTTTCCTGATTCTCAATGTGTCCTCATCTTGATCTTTGTTGTATTATTTATCTTTAGATGCATTATCATTAAATTCCACATAATCAGGGTGTGAAGGATTCATAGATGGAGTTTAAATAGGTTATTTGTCATTGTTAATAGAATATAGAGTTTTTTTATATGGCATATAGTAAATAAATTGAAATAGAGATACTAAAATAAAATATATTAATTTAAAAATTTAATAATAGCTAATAAAAATAGGAAAAAAATAATACAAACCCTAAGAGCATCTATGGTTAGGTTTTTTGGAGTCTAGGGTTTCTTTTAAATAATTAAAATTATATGTAAAATAAATTGAATCCCTATATGAAGTTAATTTAATTTAGCTAGGTTGTCTAAAATAATCAAAAAAATAGAAATATATAGACCTAATTTACTGCACAAAAATTAGAATTAATGCAAGATAGTGTTTGAATCAATATTCAAAGTGTATACAAAGGGAAATTCATTTGATTTAGAAATCAATCCTAGCTTTAAGAATATAAATCCTACCTACACTTACAATTGTTGATATATTAGATATTGAGAATCATGACCAAGATGTATCTACTAGACCAAGTCAAGGGATATCTTACTACAATAAAATCACTAGGGAGGGTTCCAAAGCCTCCAATCAAGCAAAAATATATAGTAGCCCTAGCTAAGTCCTATGCTTTAATGTTCATGAAATCAAATGATAAGTAAATAAAAATCTAATCTAGTGCTCACCAAATCGTGTGGCATAAAATAGGGGTTAGTAAACATGCATAAAATAATCCTAATTAAGCTATGTATAAGTAGAACCCTAATGCATAGAGAGAGAAATATATTAAAATCCATTACTTATGCTACTTCTATCTACTAAAATAGAGGAGTAAATTTAGATATAATTACCTTGAAGATGAACCTATTGAGACTCAATATCTTTGTTAGACAAAGGTGCTTCAAAAGAGGTTTTGGTTTGTAATGATCACTAAGAAAGGCCAAATATCCAAGACATTTCTAAAAGACAAGATTATTATCCAAGTGTAAACCCTAATCTATAACTCCTCAAGTAGAATGGAAAAAGATCAAATTGTAAAGAAGTAAAAATGAATAATTAACTCTTGCTTCCTCTCTAAGAATGGTTGAATGAATGTGTATATATAGTTTAATCTAACCATAAAACTTTTTGAAATTTTAGTTGACAAGGTCAATCTAATAGACTCTGTATCATTATTGATAAAAATAAATTAGGTCTTCGTTCAGGTTAGCCATGGGTCAACCTAGACCGTAAATGAGTTTTATCAATTAGATTATAGGGTTGATGGGGCATATAGTGTAACATAAACCATTGGAAAGAGTTTTAGGCTTAGAGAGTGGCTAATGAAGGCAAAAAATGACTAGAGTAGGGTGTAAAAGTGAAGTCAAATTTTAGGTAATTTGTTTTAGGAGAAGGTTGGATTGATAACAAGTGGTGGTATAGGGATAACAATATGACAAAGTACCAATAGTCTACCCACCCTTTCCTAGTGTACCCCTTAGGGCATGCACTCAGATAGATTGAGACTCAACAAGTTCCTATAAGAGAGAGAATATTAGTAATTGATAAAATTTTCAAATATTATGTGTATATATTAGGAATTATGCTAAGATCATTTAATAAAGATGTTAAAGATTACAAAATTTAATGAAATAAATAAAAAATATTACCTCTCATGGAGCAAATTATAAATGAGATAAATATTTTTAAATTGGGAAACTGAATGTATCAAAAAAAAAACCCATGTGATCTTATTAGAAGTCTTGCAACCAAAATCTCTAACAGGTACAAGATGGAATCAAGATCATAAGAGAAGAAGAGAGAGATTTAGAGATTCTAGTGAGGAAAAAAGGAGAGGAAGGGCTCTTTTATAAATCTAGAGAAGGGAAATGGGAGTTACATAGAACCCCATTATGACCTTACAAGCCCTTCAAGTGTGTGTCACTTGTGTCTTAATCCTTTACAAAGAGAGGGAAGTTTGTGCCATGTGGAGAAAGAAGAGTTACATGCAAGTAACTCTAAATATAATAAATGGATTAATGAGGTGAAACCTTATAAAGGTATGAATAAAGTGTATCTATAAATATAATAAATACATACATAACTAAGACTTAATATAAACCTAAAAAACTATAGAAAATACCCAAATTAAGGTTAATTCTCCAAAACTCCCTTTTAAACTTAAATTTGGGGTTATAAAAGTGGAGAAGAACTTTTACAAATAAATAAGTTAGTTGAGATTACATATACTCCCCCTGAATATAAATTTCCTTCAATACGAATTATAAATGATTGAGATATAAAAGAAGAGAAGGTACTACCAAAAGTCATAAGAAAGAAAGTGTGATCACCAAGAATCTCCAAGAATAATTTTTAGATAAGGTGGTCAATCCACCATGGAATAAATACAAACCAAAAGGAGTAATGATCTATAAACATGCTAACACCAATCTTTCATGTTAAGTAACTAATATGCAAAAAATATAATCTACGTACATAATATAATAAAAGTAGATGTACATAATCTATGTAAATTTGAGAAAAGACAACTTCCATCATAAAGTGTGTAAACCTAGATGAAAAATAAGTTAGTCACAAAAGCTTTAAATAAATCATATATATTTTGTAGAAAAAAATAAGGAATGCATACAAGATTGATTTTAATTTAGAATGCAAACAAAGAAGATGTGTCACTTGCAAAAGATATCCTATGTGAAGAATTACAAGAATTATCATAAGAAGACATATTAAAGTCTCTATAAGATTCATTTTTTTTAGGAATCCAAACAATTTTACCTTTAGAGGTAAGATATTTAGTCATTTTCTAAAAATGCAATGTATCATGCATGGATTTACCACAATATTTTCATGGGTGAAATTTCCAACATTTAGATATTGTATTTTCCATAATGTGTGCAAGGTTTTATCACTTTTAACCAAAGCATGAGCATTAGAAGTAGTATAATTAGATTAAGTTGCATTATAAGTCCTTTGACATGGAGGAAGATAAGATTTTGAATGTACATTAGAAGTATGAGAATTATTAAAACAAAAACCTTTAAAATTTGCATTACAAGAAGGAAAAATAGGTTCAAAAATACCATCTTTGCACTTATCAAGTGCACTATTTTTAAACCAAGGTTGGTAGAAAAAGTGTTCACATGAGATTGAGTTTGTTTAGAAACATAAGGAGATTCATCATTGTTAAAACTATTATCATTATTAAAATATACAAATTTAGCATTTAGAGCATAAGTAGAATTTTGCATAGTTATCATTATCTTAGTAAAAGAGCATTAAAAAGCATCTAAAGTCATGTTTTGATATGCAATTTGATTTTTAAGAGCACTAATCTCATTATTTTTTAAATCAATTTGATATGTAAAATTTTTAAAAGATAAAAATATAGCTAGTTTGAAAGTCATAGTAACAAGATCTAAGTTTACAAAAGAGAATAATGTTTAAAAAAAACATGCTTGTAAAATTTAAACTATAAGACAACCAATAATGATTAAAAACAAACTTGCAAAGTTGATGTTTAAATCAATTAAATTGTAAATGTAAGCTTATAACAAAGCACCGATATATGTTACTAAAACATAAAAATTCCCAAATTAACTTTAAAAAAATAATAATGAAATTCAAGTGCTTATTTTTTTTTTTTTAAAAACATTACACTTTTATAATAAAGCACTATAAATATTTTATTTAAAGACTAAAGGCTTTCATTCCACATGGCAAAAGTTAAAAAGGCTCTTTTATGGTTTTTTGTTTAGAAACAAGTTAAATGCTTTGAATTTTTTTGGTCTAAAAAATATTCCTTTGATTGTTTGTTTTTTAATATAAAAACACAAGCAAGCAACTTTAAAGTTGTTGACAAAAATAGAGAGTTGCTTTTTTTAACATAAAACTTTGATTTATTAAAAAAAACCAAAGAAAAGGAATAAATTATTACATGTCACACTTTAGTTTAATATTGTATAAGCATTAACAAGCCATCACAAGGCCTTTAGAATTTTAATATTAGACAATGTAACAAATTATAATTTAAAACATATTGGTAGAAAAATGCAGCCAAAACAATAATGTGTTTAGAAATAAATGGAAAAACTAGAGATAAAAGATCTACAAGAAGCTAAAAGACATCATTTTAAAAGTAATATTAATTCAATTAGAATGCTAAAGCTGTAATACTATGCCAAGTATTACACAAAAAGCAATAAGAAAAAAAGGAAGCTGAAATGCCATGTGGGTGTATGTAACAAATGATATGTCAAACTCAACTCATAAGTTACATAAAGGAATATCATGAGAAACATAAAAGGTTGAATTTAAAATGGTAATATTCAACTCAAAAAAAAAACACTGATCATATAGGTAAAAATGAATATAACTCATAAAAGGTGAGTAAACAAGGTGTTATATTAAGGAAACATAACATAATACAATGCAAAAAATAGGATGTCACTATCACTAACTACCATGCCATAATAGATTTGAAACAACCAATAATTTTTTTTTAAACATTATCATAATGTTATAAAAATGAATCAAATAATATAATGGATTTACAAATCTAGATTCTACTTTGCAAGGTATTTAGAGAGAAAGAAAAAATCAAATTAGCACTATGAAAGGTTCAAATCATCTTTTTTTGTGAAAACCCCAAAATAATGATTTTGATTATAATATTCGAAGATATATTAATAAAACCCCAAAAAAAATTAACAAATAAATTTGTCAATAAAACTATATGGCCTTTTTTTAAGATGGTTTTTGAATGCGATGATTTTTTATTTAATAAAGATAAAATAATCTTTTATTTGTGTAATAAGTTTTTAAAAATATTCCAAATATTCTATTTGAGAGTAAATTTAAATGCACTTTAGAATGCAAATATGTAAAAAAATCATAAATATAATGTTAAAAATATAGAGAGACTAAAACTTGAATGCAAGGGTGTAATATCTTACCAAAAAACTTAAATTTCTCTTTTAAAAAACCTACACAACTTAAGTTTCAATGTCAAAAGAAAAACATGCTCTAATTCCATATTAGTAATTATTCCAAGATCATTTAACAAAGACATTAAAAGGTGTAGAATTTAATGAAAGTAATCAATAATATTACCTCTAATGGAGCAAACCATAAATGAGACAAATATTTTTAAAGTGGAAAACCAAACGTATCATAGAAAAACCAATGTAATCTTATTAAAAAGCTTGCAACCAAAATATCCAAGAATTACAAGATTAAATCAAGAACACAAGAGAAGAAGAGATAGATCTAGAGATTTTACTAAGGAAAAGACTAGAGGAAGGGCTCTTTTATAGAGCTAGAGGAGGAAGATGAAAGTTACATAGAACCCTATTATGAACTTACAAGACCTATAAGTGTGTGTCACTTGTGTCATAATCTCTTACAAAGAGAAGTAAGTGTGTGCCATGTGGTGAAGGGAGAGTTACATGTAAGTAACTTTAAATCTAATAAGTAGATTAGGGAGGTGAGTGACACTTCATAAAGGTAGGAATAAAATGTATTTATAAATACACATATAACTAGGACTTTAGATAAACCTAGAAACCCATAGAAAGGACCTAAATTAAGGTTAAATCTATAATAGTATACATATGTCCCACTCAAATATAATCATGTGTCACTCAGGTGTAATAAGGGATGGTGCTTTGGGAAAAGAACATAGCAACACACAATGTTGAAGCCAAAAAATTATATTATTTTAAAGCATAAAATAACTTAAACTAAATGACTAAAAGGGAAATAACTAAAATTATAAATAATGTATGCATACATTGACTTAAATTTATTTTTAGATGTTTATATTTTATGTTTATAGTTTTTATCATGGAAGGCATAGATATTTCTTTTGATAAATTCAAGGATATAAAACTAAAAATAAAAAACAACCAAATGCAAGAAATCTAGGATAACTGATGTGGTGTAGATAATATGTACCAATAAATATGGGAATTTGGGGTGATAAATGATAAGTTAGGACCAAATGATCAAGTTAAAATTTGGAGTAAATTAGGTAATCAAAAATTCAAGGCTACTAAAGATTGAAAAAATCAATAAAATAAACCTTAAGTAAGAAAGGCAAACTCAACAAATAAAACCAAGGATACATGTCCAATTTTTTTTAATAAAACACCAATGTGAAAGTATTAACAATACTTACTCAAATAAATATGGATAGGAAAAATGGTAAAACAACATTAATGGGTGAGTAGTAGCAATCCTTACTCAAACATCAATGGAAAAAATGCATGAAAAGGAAAATAACATTGGGGAATGGGGAGTAACAAGCCAATCTCACTTAACAATGGAAAAATAACATGAAAATAGAAAAACTCAAGTGTTTGAAGAAAAGAGGTGATACAAAAATGGATAATAGTAAAATAAAAAAAGTCAATTTGATAAATGTAAATCCATGGAATAAATAAATTAATCCATAGTCACTCAAACATGTTGTTTTGTTATAAGGATATATAAAATTGAAACAAAGTGATGATAACATGTTTTAAGATGTGAAAAAAGAGGGAATATATCAAAAATGGGGAAACAAATTTAGAAACACACTAACTTATCAAGGGGGAAATTGAATGGGTGGAGGGGAAGTGAATGAAAAACCAAGGTGTAGAAAATCTTTATTGAAGTCAAGACACTTAAATTAGGTTTGTCAAAACAAGAAGACTTTCGACATTAAGGACTCTAAAAAATTTCTCCTAGCCACACAAGTCTTAGGTCAACAAATTAAGTTTGAAGATCATCCCATGAAAGGTATATGCATGAAAATTAAAATGGACCTACCTTCCCACAACATGTTCCCTATTCCTCATAACCCCTTATAGATCCATCAATCTACTTCAAATATTGGGTACTTGCATGAGAAAGTAGGTAGCACCATAGAGTTTTTTTAATTCTCTTATTCAAATCTACTAGCCTACCACACCCAAATAGACCTCATCTATCTCATGAGGCCAATTATGGAGTTTAAGATTCTATTAGAGATAGGAGGTGTGTTATTAATCATGTATTTTGGTATGATTTTGATATTTAACTTTGTATGTTTATTTTTATATCATTTCCTTTTGTTTCAAATGATTTGAGTTTTAAAATTTGATAGATTTTTATATTCCTCTTCCATATGGATTCAAATAACCAAACATGGGTTCTAAAGATTATTATCATTTAAAAACTTTGGACTTGGTTGCTAAGAAATATAACATAAAGAGAATACTGTCTAACATTCTTATTAATTTGATTGAAATAAAAGTGATATCATGACTTCAACCTTGGCTTATCTAGAGCGGAATAAAAGGAAATGAAATCAAGACAAATGAATAATAAATTATTTTAATCACTTCAAATCACAAAAAATATGATAAAGGTTTAAAATTGGGTACAATGACAGTGAAGTATGAATCTTTATCATAAGGAGGGAAGTATAAGAAAACATGCTAGCACTTTATTGTTGTGAAAATTTTATCTACAATAAAAAGTAAATGATGAAGCTAAAAACAAGGGATTATAAACTTGTAACCATTGCGAACACATTCTAGAAAAGGAATGTTGAATTAAAGATGGTGATTTTATGAGGAAGGAATAGTCCTATCCATGGTATTAAACTAAAAATCATAAAATATAGACCTAAGAGGGTGTATAATGCATGTTAAAAATGAATGAAAAAGATGGTATTTGTGAGGAAAACTAGGTCCTATCTATGGTTTTATAGTGTAACTCACAAAATATAAACCCAAGTGGTGCAAAATATATTGGAAAGTATGGAGAAAATGAGAATAAAATTAAATCATGAGGAAGACCAGGTTCTATCCATAGTTTTACAATGCAACTCATGAGAAAATACAAACCAAAGGACCAGAGAAAAGGAACTAAGGTTTGTGGAAAGAGAAACTACTATAAAGGGTGAGAACCATGTAAGTATCCTACAATTTTTTTTATAAGGTTAGAATATATAAATCATTCTTCTTTTTAAAATTATTCATTAGTGGGTTCTTTGAAAATATGGCCTTCATTAGTTTGAAAGTGATAAGTACTAGGACTAAATATGTCTTTTACTAAGGGCTCAACCATTTTTTTGTGTATTTTCCTTCTTTGTCATGAGTGTAGTCTAATTTAAGTACAATATCACCAAAATTAAAATTATGAATTTTAACCCTTTTATTGTGTTGTTTGGTGATGCAAGCCTTGTATTGGCCATTGTGTTGTAGAGAAGAAAGATGGTGTTCATCAAGAAGATCAAGATTATGAAGGATAAATTCATGTAATTATTCATCAGGTATAATAACATGAAGAGATATATGGAGATAAGTACTATAAATTTATAATGGAAATATATATTTATAACCATAAACTAGAAAAAATGGGGTTGCCCTAGTGGCAGTGCATATGTTATTGCGATAGGCCCCAAGTGTGGGATAGTTGAAGATGCCAATCTATGTGGGTTTCATAGATTATATTTTGGATAATTTTATTATTGTATTCATCTTGGCCATTTAATTATTTATGGTAGGGCATGGAAAATTTGTGATTGATTTTGAATTTGGCACATAGTTGTTTGATATTTTTATTTTTAAAATTTTCCACAAGTATCAAAAATGATAGTATGAGGAATGCCAACATGACAAGTGATTTGATTGAGGATTAATTTAGTAATGTTGGTTTGGTTATATTGAAAAGATACATGGATTTGACCCATTTGGTAAAATACTTGGTAACCATGAGAATAAAGACATGCCCACCCTATGATCTAGGCAATTTTCTTATGAGTTCTAATCCTCATATTGAGAATGGCAAAGGAGACTCCAAATTTTGGAGCTCAGATGGAAATGAATGGATTAGATAATCTTGAAGTTGACATGGACTATAGTTTTTAGAAAAATTGATGGCATCCTTTTCAAGAGTAGGCCAAAATTAACCCATGCATAAACATTTGCATGTTATAGCATGTTTGTTATAGTGACCACTACAAATACCCCCATGTGATTATTAAATTTGAGGAGGAACCTATTATTTCATAACATAATGGAGTAAGTTACCTTAAACATTATGATATATCAAAAGACATATTTTAAGGCTTGTTTGTGAATTTGAGTCTTTTAATGGGAATCTATGTTTGGAGGATAGGTTTTATGTTCAAGGAATTGAATGATGTCTTTGCAACATATGATCTATCAAATGGTGATAACCTTAATATGGAAGATAAGTGAATCTAGTCATTTAATGGAATATGGGGACTTTATTATTTAGATAATAAATGTATAATTAGTAAGAAGTTAGTATGGATGAAAAAAAGATGCTAAAAAAGAAAGTGAATTAGTAATAAAATTTTGATCTCAAGGGATGGGATTGATGGTAAAAGAAGTGAGTTCTTTAGTAAGGGTAGTGGATATTTGATGATAAGCAATAATATTTTTATTTTTTCATTGATAATCACCATTAACCTATTGGAAATGAGCTGGGAGTCACCCAAAGTGTGCATTTATGTTATGTCAAGATCAAGTGTCACTCTCATACCTAGGATTAATGTTTCATATTCCACCATGTTATTTGTAACATTACCAAGAGGAAAAGTGAGGATACAACCTACCCCAACTCTTTTAAGGCATTTAGTACCATCAATATTAAGGGTCCAAGTATCTTCATGTAAATCAACATTGATTTTAGGTAATTTTTTGATGACTACATTAGATTTAATAGTATTGGGAAGGATAGAGGGATATTCAAGATTACTTGGTTCAAGATCAATAGTGAAATTATGAAAGTAATATTGAAGAGATATATCTTGATTAAAACCTTCAATATAGAGGATATTATCATTAGGGAGACTATCTTAAAGGTGGTTTATGGTTAGTATGGGATCTGTTATGAGTTGGTTAATAATGATTCATCCATTGATAGTTTTTTTTTAATAATTTAAAGATCAAATTCTATGAGAAGGAATATACACTTTCCAATTTTGTCTTCAGGAAGAAATGATTTAGAGAAGTGATAAAATGGATCAGAATGAAAGATAACATAAGTTTTTTGATAAAGCATATAAGGACAAAGATTTTTAGATGCAAAATATATTACGAGGCAATCACATTCTACTTTTTTATAATTTTTTTCATATTCAATGAGACCTCGATCGATATAATATATGACATATTCATGTCTAGTACCATCTTATTGGGTAACCATTGCCCCAACTAATATGGGAGTGGAAGAAGTATATAAGATTAAAGGATGATCATTAGAAGGTGGGTAAAGAGTGGATGGATGAAGAAAAGAGTATTTCATATTATTAAATGCTTTCTAACAAGGACCCATCCATTGAAGAGAATTACCTTTCTTTAGAATATAATTAACATAATAGATGCAGTAAGCCATTTCAGGGAAAAAATATCTTATTTCCCCAAGCTTGCCAAGGTAAGTGTGAATATCTGAAATGGAATGAGGTATATGCATGTTGATAATAGCTTTAATCTTGGTAGGATCAACATCAATGCCATGAATAAATACTAGGAACCCTAGTAATTTTCTAGATGTGATCCCAAAGACACATTTATAGGGGTTTCATCTAACTTAATATTTTATGAGATGATCAAAGATGATACAAATATTTAAAAGATGAATTTTGTAGATTTTAGACTTGGTGATGAGGTCATCCACATAAGTTTCCATAATATTATGGAAAAGGTCATGAAAAATGTGGGTCATAACTCATTGATAGGTTAATCTCACATTTTTTAGGCCAAAGGGAATTTTAATGTAATAGTAGTTGCCCCATTACATGGTGAAATTTGTTTTATGTTGATCTTTAGGGGCAATGTGAATTTGATTATAACCTAAAAAATCATCCATAAGGGACAAATTTTCATATCTAATAGTGGATTAAATGATGGCATCTATGGAAGGTAAAGGGAAGTTATCCTTGGGATAAGCAAGATTAAGGTTACAAAAATCCATGCAAATGTGAATGACCATGGTGAATTTTTCTAAACAGGGACAATTTTTTAGACCCATTCTAAATAGTCCATAGGCTTGATAAATTTATCATAGATAAGTTTAATTATTTATTTATGACATAAATTGGAAACTTTGGGGGGAAATTTATATAATTTAAATTGCATGTGTTCAACATTAAGATAAGTGATGATATTGTGTACCATGATGCTAGGATCAATGCCTAGCATATCCTCATAAGTCTAAGTGAAAGTCTCAAAAATATTTATTAATGAATAAACTAAATTTGTCATTTTCAACTGGTGTAAGTTCTTGAGAGAATATGATTGGTAGAGGGAATGATGGGGTACCATATTCGATTCATGTTTTTCCTTAATAAGCATAACATTTCAATCTTGGAGATGATATGGTGCATTAGGTAGAGAGGAAATGATATATTTTTATGACCAATGCTAATGATGAAGTTGTTGAAAAAAAGGATTTTTTAATTGAAATCCCTAATTTTATGATACTGTCAAGGAAGTTTATAATTCAAGAATGGATTCATCACTAAGAAAAGTGGGGAGAGGACCATGATACTCCACATCTCCTTTGAGATCAATAATTTTATTACCATGGAAATCATATTTAGAATGTACTTGGAGTACATCTATTACCTTGGCATCATGTGTGATATTTGGAGTGGGTGGAATAGGACAATAAGGTTGATATGATTTGATTAGTTTATTTTTAGTATTATTGATGGTGAGAGGATCATAAAGAATAATTGGGTTGGTAGGAGGTATATAAGAGGATGGAAGTGTTAGATGTTCAGAGGGTAATATTGTTTCCACCACCCAAGGGGTATTGAGGACTAGATAATTAGTTGGAGGCACATGACCTTCAAGTGATAATTCAAAATCCATAAAATGGTATGAACGTCTTGATTGAAAGCATGTTTTTGAGCTAGTGTTTTATTATAATGTTGAACATCTAAGTCTTGTGATTTAGCTTGGGCCATGATGTAATTATCATCATAAGTTGGAGAAATGGTACATGCTTATGATTCAGGAGTAACTTTAGAAGGTGAAATTCCTAAGTCACTAAATTTAGATACATGATTAAAGGATCTTAGAATAATTGAGTTACTCAATAATCATTTCATGTGAAGTCATATTTTGTGAAAGATGATTCTTGATCATTTCATGGAAGGGGAATTTAGTGATCTCATCGATGAGAGGGATAGTGATATAAGGAGGAAATAAAGAGGGAGGTAACCAATATAATATGTAAGGAGGTAGCTTGGTAGTGTTATAGGCATTTTTCAAGTCAATGGGCACATCATCATTAGAATCAACAAGAGTGACATGTAAATCTAGATTCATGTTGATGAATTCAGGTAAAAGAGCACTATTAATATTTATAATGGTGGTAATTAGATATTGAGATTTGGTATTTGGAATTTAAAAACTCCATAGGTTAGGATAAGCCTCATATTTATACCTTTTGCCATTATGAAGGAACTTGATACATTGGTTATCTAAAGAGGTGATAACCCTCATTATATGAGTCCATGGGCATCCTAGGAGTATGTTATATGATAAGGGTGAATCAAGGACCATAAAATTAGTTCATATAGTCTTAGGTCCAATCATAAGAGGGAGCCAAGTATAACCAAATGGTTTTTTATTAGTTTTGTCAAATTCATAACATGTCAAGTGAGTTTGTTTAGGATTATATTTATTATAAACAAGTTGTTGGATGAGCCATAGCGATGTCACATTAATACCAGACCCTTCATCTAATAATACTTTAGAAATGAGAGTGGTATTAATGGATATTTTAATAAATAGGGGTGGATTATTATCTCAAAAAGGGATCTCATTGTTGATCATGTCTTCTTCAAGGAACACTATGGAGGGTTTAGAAGAAGGACAAATGGATTCAATGGTATATTCTTTGGTTGGTTGAGGATCATGAGAATATGGTTCCTCTTATAAGGAACATGGCCCTTTAATTTATTGAAGTTGTTGTATTAAGAACTTTCAATGATAAGGAGAGGTATGAACTAACTCCATAATAGGTATTTTTCAAGGCATGAAGTCGAGGTCTTCTAAGAAGTTCCAATGAGTTTTGGAAGAATAACTAACACGGGTATTAAAATGTAAAATAGGTTAAGGAGGAAGAGAAGTGGTTGGGGGTTTGTAAGGAGGAGATGGTTCCTCATTGGTTTTTGAAGCTAAATGAGTAGTTGTTGTATCTTTGAGGATTTACTTTTCCAAAGATGTTATCTTAGGTTTGGTAACATGATATTTATGAGATAGTTTACATTGATAATTGAATTTAGTTGTATTGATATATTGAAAAATAGTGTAGTATTGGTCATATTCAGAGTCAATTACACAAACATCCTTTTTGTCTTATTGAGCATTAGATGTGTAAAAATAGTTTTCACTGTTAGAATAAGAAGCTTTGATAGCTTGTCATTTTTTAGAAGTGTTAATGTAATCTTGATGATAGAGTTAAATCATGGCTTTGTGATTAAATGAATCACCAAACATATATGAGACAATAGATTTTATAAGCTCTCTACATGTTTCATGGGAATGATCATTGTCAACATGGAATTAACAAAATTGATTAGGATCATACCATTTGGAAGGATTATTGATCAGGAGGATTTTCACTCTTCATATGGTTTGAGATAATTAATTATTATCCTATTTAATGGTATTTTTATTTTGCCATGGTATATATATTTAATTAATTAATATCTTATTTAATGGTATTTTTATTTTTCCATGGGATATATATTTAATTAATTAATATCTTATTTAATGGTATTTTATTATTTTACCATGGGATATATTTAATTAATTAAATATCCTATTAATGGTTTTTAATCTACCATTAGATATTTTATTCTCAAAAATATACTATTCCCACTCCCACATAGATAGTTATTTAAAATAGTCATGGGATATATTTTTAATTCTTTATCTCATAAATAAATAATCCTACCACTCTTAAATTATCAAAAAGACATAAATATTATTTTAAATAATTGATGTGGTAGTTTAATCATGGGTTATTTAAGATAAGCATGGTTGCATGTTTTCTTTTAAATCCAACTCTTTATTCCACAAAAGAAATGTAGGGTTGACTTCTTGAAGGTTTGTTAAAGAAAGTCACGAGAGTATTTTAATTCTTTAATCTCATGAGTTAAACTCCACTTAATTTTTTGCACTTGAATGGAATCATATGGTTCATGGAAAGATATTTGGTTCTTGATTTATTTTAGTGGGGAGATTATGTTTTTATTTTGGTGGAGATTTACATGGATATTAATATTTTGTTAAAAGATTATCCCTAGTCTTTAACTCTAAGATTATTGAACTACAATGTGGTATTTGATTTGGACAAGTTTATTGCATGGTAATATTTATCTACCAAGAAAGTGCAAATCTTGATCTTGAATTTCCAATCTTGATCTTGGCTTAAGGAGTCTTGGCATAAATTTAATCTTGGCATGGAATACTTTTAAAGAATTATTTATACATTCAAGTGGGAATTATTATTATTACTACATTGGAAAATATGTGGTAATTTAATTATTTAAAGTTTATTGAAGATTCTTGATAAATGTTATATGTAGAAATATTGATGGTAAAGGGTTTATAACTGGCAAAGATTATTCAACATCTTATGTGGGGAAGTTTAATTATTTATTATTTATGATAGCATGGATCAGTTTTGGCACTAATTCTATGCCATTATCCATGCTTAGCTATACACCAATGAGGTGGAATTCCATATTGGGATTTTTAGTTTTGATCAGTTACAGAGTAAAACTAAATACAAGTAGCAAAAAATTCTAGAGAGCCAACGTTATGCTATTGAAATGGAAAAAATAACAATTTAGGGAAATTATTAGTACCCCAAAGAAATTTTTAATTGCCTAGCAAACATTATTATTGAGAATATAGATATAACTAAGGGTTATTTTACAGAAGTAGTAACAAGATTTTGGTAGAGAAATAATGGATTTACATAAGAAATTACAAACAAAGATATCTAGATACATAGGTAGTAAAAGCTCGGAGAGGTTTGTTTTATTACACAGATAGATATCTAGTATAGAAATAGAAGTAGTAATCAGATTATAGTTGAGAAGTAGTGGATTTGCATAAATGAAATTGTAGATAGAGATATCTAGATACAAAGGTAGTAGAACCTCTAGGAGGTTTATTTTATTCCACAGATAGATGTCTAGTATGAAAATAATTATTTACTCAAAGAGATTTTTTGTAATCTATCTAAAAGATTTTTTAATAAGATCAGAACACTCATAGAGTGGATCTGGAGATATAGCCATTTGGTGAACCCCATAAACAAATATTCTATGTTATATTTTATTTTTAATTTCCTCTATGTGATTATAAATCCCTTTAATTTATCTTATTAAAATTATGAGATTTTTATAATTAAATTTTTGGATTTATTAAAATAAGTAATTAGAAATGAAAATATTTCATTTTATTTTAAATTCGATCCAAGTAGACTGTAAAAGTTTTTTATAAGCTTGGATTTTTGGATCAGTTTTTTATTATTTTTGTAAAATAATCAAGAGATTATTATATAGAGATAAAATATTTATGGAATGGTTTAGAAGAATAATAGATTATATGAGTACCAAATCACTCATATTTAGAATTGCTAAGATTTACATTTTGATTAAAAAGTCAAATTCTTTTAAATAAATTTTGGAAATTGATATTTAAAAAAAATCCATTTATTATTTTATTTAATTGGGGAAATGATAATTCCATAGCCAATTCTATTTTAATTATGTAGTTGAGAGTTTTCAGTATCCATTTGAAAAGCTATGTGATTTATCTATAGGGGTAAATCTTAGTTTTATGGATCAATTTTGTATCAAAGCAGTTAGAATGTAGGGATTAAATTCTGATTGTGTGGAAATTTGATTCAATTTCAGTATTGGTGGGATTTTTTCTAAACTTTTGTTTACTCCATTTGTAGCTTTGGAAGTATAGGTTGTTTGTAGGAACATAAAACCATGGGAAAGTTGTTGAAAACAGAGAAGCTTGATGAGCTCAAAGTATTTTCTATGTAGATTTAGGAAGAGAACTCTTTCCTGAGAGTAAATTTTTACTCCTTGGAAGAGGAGATTGAAAGGTTGAAAAAATAGTTGCAAGCCAAGGATGAGCTCTTGTTGAGTTTGAAAAATGATGATGGCACGAAGGAGAAAAACAAGTCCATTATGCATACAGGGCCTTCCTCTCCCACAAGTGCACAAATAGATTCATTAAGAATTATAAGTGAATGTGAGTCACTAGTTACTTTTCCTTTCCATCAAAAATATGATAAAAAGGATTTTTATAAGTTTGAACAACATACTAGAGGTATAGGTTCAAACTTACTTGTTAAAATAAGATTTAATGGAAAAATCCTTGGAAAAGATGGTCAAGGCATTGCTAACCCCATTCAGATAGAGGATAATCCTCATCGTGTAGGTTTGGGATATAAATCTAGTATTCAAAATGAAACAGGTGAATGTTCTAAGAAATTAGAAGCAAGTGGTGTTATAGAAAAGTGTAAACCATCTCAAATGGAAGGTAAAACACATTATTTTCATCACACTTGAAATAATGTTGATTCTAATTCTACAAGATAATTTTAATATTCTAATAGTAATTTTGATTATGGTACACAAAAATTATGATATATTTATCCATGTAGTTTTTGTGGATTATCTAACTACCATGTATCCAAATGTTAGAAACGTAAATATTTTTAGGAAAGATTTTGAAGGACAACTCTCCTAGATAGTGTTTTGAGAATGAAAATGAGAGTATTTTTCTAAAATAATGGACAAATGTTTTTGTACTCATTGTAACAGGAAATGACATGAGGTTAATAGGGGTTGGCAGCTTCATCCTAAACAACATTAGAAAGTTGTGAAAAAGGAAAGCATTTGTAAACCAATAATTTCAAATATAACCCATGTAGAAACTCAAGTAAAATCTAAAGATAATCTGGTTAATCAATTTGGAAAGAAATTCCTTAGTTTTATGTTTACATAGCTGTGATAATTTATTAGCATGTAAATATTCAAAATAGTTTTGGAATTCCAATAAAAGGAATATATTTTGAACAATTTTGGAGCTACCAGATTTGAGGAAATCCAAGTGACAAGTTTATCATACATGGATTATTTTCTCATGTTTATGGTTTTTCTAAGATTTGTTTATTCTCCTAAATAAGTCTTTGAGTCCTGATGAATTGGTAAATGAATTAACTCATATTTAAACTTGGAGATATTTTCAAATTATTTTAATCTCTGAATTTGTTTTATTGGAGTAAGCTATAGAGAAAAACCAAGGGAAAGGTTTATCATACTTGGATTATTTTTCTCACATTTGGGTTTTGGAAAAACTTTAATTTTAAACCTTGACAACAATACATGCATATTATATGGGGCATGATCAGTATGTCTATTTTTAGAAAAAATGCATTTGAGTGTATATATATATATATATATATATATATATATATATATATATATATATATATATTGAGTGGGTAGTTTACTTCTATCTACAATCTGGTATTGGTAGATATTTCTTTCACTAGCATTTCAGGGATTCAATTTGATTTTAGAATCATTACCATGATATTTTGTAGTGATATTTTATAGAAGAACTGTCTTCAACTTTAGAGAGCGACTTGACCTTTTGGGGACCAAAAATATCTTATTGGGAAGGTTTGATCTGGAGGATTTTCACTCTTCATATGGTTTGTTATAATTAATTATTATCCTATTTAATGGTATTTTTATTTTACCATGGGATATATATTAAATTAATTAATATCATATTTAATGATATTTTTATTTTACCATGGGATATATATTTAATTAATTAATATATTATTTAATGATATTTTTATTTTACCATGTGATATATATTTAATTAATTAATATCTTATTTAATGGTATTTTTTATTTTACCATGCGATATAATTAATTATTCTATTTAATGGTTTTTAATCTACCATTGGATATTTTATTCCCAAAAATATACAATTCCCACTCCCACATGGATAGTTATTTAAAATAGTCATGGGATATATTTTTAATTCTTTATCCCGTAAATAGAAAATCTTACCACTCTTATATTATCAAAAAGACATAAATATTGTTTTAAAGAATTGATGTAGAATTTTAATCATGGGTTATTTAAGATAACCATGGTTGCATGTTTTATTCTAAATCCAAATCTTTATTCCACCAAAGAAATGTGAGGTTGACTTCTTGGAGGTTTTTTAAACAAAGTCATGGGAATATTTTAATTTTTTAATCTTATGAGTTAAACTCCACTTTATTTTCCCCGCTTGCAAAGAATCATATTATTGGTGGAAATATATTTGGTTCTTGATTTATTGTAGTGGGGATTTACATGCATATTAATCTTTTGTTAAAAGATTATCCCATGTCTTTAACTCTAAGATTATTCAAATACAATTTGGTTTTTGATTTGGACAAGTTTATTGGATGGTAATCTTTATCTACCAATAAATTGCAAATCTTGATCTTAGCTTAAGGAGTCTTGGCATACATTTAATCTTTGCATGGAATCATTTTAGAGAATTGTTTCTACATTCAAGTGATTATTATTATTATTATTATTATTATTATTATTATTGCATTGAAAAATATGTGGTAATTTAATTTTTTAAAGTTTCTTGAAGATTATTGACAAATGTTGTGTGCTAAAATATTGATGGCAAAGGGTTTATAGATGGCAAAGATTATTCAACATATTATGTGGGGAAGTTTAATTATTTTCTATTTATGATAGCATGGATCAGTTTTGACACTAATTATACACCATTATCCATGCTCATCTATATGTCAACAAGGTGGAATTCCATTTTAGAATTTTTAGTTTTGATCAGTTGTAGAGCAAAGCCGAATATAGGTAGCATGAAATACCAAAGAGATAATGTTATGCTGTCAAAATGAGAAAAATATCAATTTGGGAAAATTATTAGTACTCCAAGGAAATTTGTTATTGCCAAACCAACACTCTTGTTGAGAATATAGATATAACTATAGGTTATTTTATAGAAGTAGTAACAAGATTTTGGCAATGAAGTAATGGATTTGCATATAGGAAATTAAAGATATATATCTAGATACAGAGGTAGCAAAACCTCCAAGAGGATTATTTTTTACACCTATAGATATCTAGTATGGAAATAATTATTTACTAAGAGAGATTATTTGTAAACTGTCTCAAAGAGTTTTTAATAAGATCAAAACACTCATAGAGTGGACTCGAGGACGTAGCCATTTGGTGAACCCTATAAATAAATCTTATGTGTTATATTTTATTTTTAATTTCCTCTCTGTGATAAAAAATCCTTTCAATTTCCTTTATTAAAAAAGAAAAATTGGAAATTAAAATATTTTATGTTATTTTAAATCTGATCCGAGTAGACTGTAAAAGTTTTTTATAAGCTTAGATTTTTTGATTAGTTTTTAATTATTTTTGTAAAATAATTAAGAGATTATTTTATAGAGATAAAATATTTATGGAATTGTTTAGATGAACAATAGATTATATGAGTTTACCAAATCACTCATATTAAAATTTGTTGAGATTTACATTTTGATTAAAATTTTAATTTCTTTAAAATAAATTTTGGAAATTGATATTTAAAAAAAAAATCCATTTCCTATTTTATGTAATTGGGAAAATGAGAATTCCACAACCAATTCTATTTTCATTATGGAATTAATATTTTTTTAAAAAGTTATATGATTTATCTATAGGGGTAAATCTAGTTTTATGGATCAATTACCGAGATAACTAAATAGTTTAGAGGGTGCTGAAAATTATTTCACTTGTAGCATAGTTAATGACATGTGAGAAGGTTGGGGATTATTAGCTTTAACAACTCTTAGTTTTTGTTCAGGAGGATTATTTGTTATAATACTAATTAAATGTTTAAAATATCCTTTAATGAGTTTAATATTAGGTTCAAACTATTTCATTAAGAAGTCTTGATGCTTATCTTGGTCAAGAGCTTTATTTAACATTTGAGGAGCAAAATTTTGAACCTTATATTGAAGTGAAGGAGTTAAAGTTATTATAAGCAATTTAAATAAAATTTCAACAATCATGTTATGATTGGCCTTGTGATCCATAGATTTCCATGAGCTTATTTAGTGGGAGATTTCTTGGCATTAATGAAATGGCTAAGGCAATTCTCGAGAAGATCATTGTGTTGAAAATATTTAACTAAAGGATTGACTAAATCTTATAGTTGACACATGGAATGTCAGGTAAGTTGATTTTACCATTTTAATACATCACTGGTGAAATTTTTAACTAATATTTTAGTTGTGGAAAAAGTATTAGTTTTAATCCACTCATTATAAAGATTGACAAATGCCTTAAGAGAAGATGTAGGGTCTTTAGTCCCTTCATATTTAATAGTTGGAGATATGTTACCAATATTGATAGAAATAATGAAATGGGTTAAAGGTTCATTTTGAATGCATTGAACCATCTTATTATGAATGATAGGGTAGGGTATGACATTCCCCATGGAATCTTAGAGAGGAGAGGGATACAATTTTTACTTTTTTGAGAGAGAATAACGAAAGGTTGATTATCCATGTTGATCAAATGATGTTATAGTTGCACCATTTGGGAGGTGTTAGATGTTTGTATTATGTTTATTTGATACAAAATATATGTAATTATATGATTGGTATCAATTGGTGTAATGGTGTTTATAGGAAAACCCCCTAAATTGGTATTAGGGCGAGGGTTGTTAGGTGGTGGATTCCTTATGGGGTTATTGGCTAGAATTGTGTCAATTGCCCCCACATTACGGTGAGATTAAAGATGAAAACTATATTGATAGGTATGAAAATTATCTTATTCATCAATATCATCTTGTGAATTTATTTGAACCATGTTTCAAGCTAAAGATGAGGGAGGAAAAATACTCCAAGAGTGAGGATCCTCTTGGTAAGTAAAGAATAGAATAAATAACACCCCATATAGTGTCTAAATAGATTTAGGTTATCCAAAAAGATTTTGATAGGGTATTTCATGATGCTTTATGAAATAATTTGAGATTATGAAATAATAATTAAAAAAGGGATAAAATTGACCAAATAGAGAATAGAGTCAGCTAATAGGTATAGAATCAACTACGTCAATAGATTTATGTAAAAGAGAATCATAAAATAGAAATATAAGAGGACATAGTTGAGTTGGTTTACTATGTGCTAAAAGAAATGAATTTGAAACAAGCTAAAAAGAGCACATAATCATATGGGTCAATAGTGTACTACTGAAAAGAGAACTAAACATGAAGATAAAGATACATAATTGTGTAAGTCAAGTGTGTACTACAAGTAATAAGATTAAACAATCTATAAGATACTATATTGACCATAATAATAGTGTTCCAAAATAAAATAAAATAAATTCAATATAATTTTGAGGCAAGATGAAAGTAAGCACAAAATTAGTTAGATCAATGTGACTGATCCAATTAGAACACATAACACAAACCTTGAATCAATGATGGCTAATGTAAGTTTTACAATAAAACATACAATCATCAAAGAACAAGCAACAACTAAAAATTAAAATCTAATTAATTGGTCATCCTAAGTGCTATTAAGTTATAATCAAGTTTAATTTTAATGTGATAGATAAATTAGCTAAAATAAGGAACTAAATGGTAATTTAAGGTTGGTTTTAGGATGTTTAGGCTAAAAGAGATTTGTATTGGCAATGGTACTAGCTTGGTAATGGGGCTTACCCCCTCACTTCACAATACCATAGTGATAAGGGTTTGGGTGATTTTCCAATATATACCATCAATCATATATTTATAATTGGCCAAAAAACCAATTTGGCTTTGCCCTTGGTGCTGAAATTCAAGTATGTAGGCCTTGGAAACATAAATGTTTAATGTTTTTTTAATGAAAAGTGTTTTTTTAGTGTGTGAAAAAGAGAAAAATAGTGTGAATAAAATGGTAGTTTAAATAAACACCTATTTAATCTATGTGATTTATTTAAAGCATGAAAACAAATAAAAAGGAAAGATGAATTAATTACTAGAAAATAGAGGTTAATTCCTTGATTGATAATAGTACAAAGTCAATTTAGATGACACTAAATGCAAATAATGAATAATAGAGTCAACTGAGTCACTACTATATTATAAAAGAAATATCTATAAAAGCACAGTAAAATAGGTTAACTATGTCTTATATAAGGAAGATAGACTACAAAAATGTGTCAAATAGGTTGATATAATTTTCTATAGTGTTTTAGTTTTACAGACTACAAACTTATGAAAAAAATATTGAAAGAACTAAAATGATAAAGAGAGAAAGGAATGAACCTTGTTAGGATTGAAGACATTTTAAATTGTAAATTTTTTCTATGTTGTTCAAATGTTGTTTTCAAAATTTTACTAACTAATTCAACTCGTTCGATCATTTTTTCAAAACCTTGTATGCTAAAAAATAAATTGTGAATAGAGTCAACTAGTTCGACAATGTTTACAAACCTATATGTTGATAGAAGAGAATAGTCGGTAGAGTCAAATGGTTTGAATATGTATGTAGATATATAATTGAATAATAATATTGTGTTGAACTATTTTATCTAGTAATATGTATTTGGAGAAGACCTGCATAGACATCGAATTCATTTTGGAGTGACTACATGTTAAAACTATGTACATAATGCTATAACTATATCAAGTGGTTAGATATAGGATTTAAACTATATAAAAATATAATATTTTGAAAAAATTATGGCATGAAAGAAAACTTAAAAGGTTTTAATTCACAATAGGTTCACTAGAATGTATACAAAGAGAAATGCAACTGATATATAAATCAATCCTAGTTTAGAGAAGATAAACCCTACTTACACTTTGATTATTGATAGATTAAATATTCATATTCATTGTCAAGATGGATGTTCTATATCAAGATAAGGGATATATTACCATAATAAGATCACTAGGGAGGGTTCCAAAGCCTCTAGTCAAGCAAAACTATGAAGTAACCCTAGGTACGTCCTATGTTTTCATATTCATGAAAGTAAATAAAAAATAGAGTAAAATATAATCTAGTACCCACCAAATCTTGTGGCATAAAATGGGGGTATTAAAAATAAATTTAAACATGCATAAGATAATCATAATTAAGCTATGTATAGGTAAAACCATATTTCATGGAGAGAAATATATTAAAAATCCATTACTTATGATATTTCTATCTACTAAAATAGAGGAGTAAAGTTAGAGATACTTACCTTGAAGATGAACTTGTCAAGAATCAATCTCTCCCTTAGACAAAGATTTTTTCAAAAAGATTTTTGTGGTTTTTAAGGATCATTAAGAAAGGCCAAAGAATCCAATAATTTTCCACATGATAAGATTCTTCTCCAAGTGTAAACCCTAAGCTATAAATACTCAAGTAAAATGGAGGAAGATCAAACTATAAAGAAACGATAATGAATAATTAACTCTTGTTGTCTCTCTAAAAATGGTGAAATGAATGTGTATATATCATTGAATCTAACCATAATTTTTTTTTAAATTTTAGCCAATAGGGTCATCTTAATCAACTATATATTAGTATTGATAAAAATAAAATAGGAATTGGTTTAGGTAATTTAAGGACCGATCTATACCCTAAATGAGTTTTATCAATTAGAGTACAGGGTCGATGGGGTCGATAGTGTAATGTAAATAGTTAGAAAGGATTTTAGGCTTAAGAAGGGGATAATTAAGACAAAAAAGGACTAGAAGAGGGTGAAAAAGAGGTGGAAAAGATTAGGGAAGTGGTTTTAGGAGAAGGTTGGATTGATAACAATTGGTGGTATAGGGATAATAATTTTTTGAAACACCAATGATCTACCTACCCCTTTCTCAGTGCACCCCTTAGAGCATGCATTTAGAGAGATTGAGACTCAACAAGTTCCTACAAGATAGAAAGAATTATTAATTGATAAATTTTTAAAATATTATGTGTATACACGAAGTAAGTTAGGTTCACCAAATGATTTAATCTTTTAAGGTTTAACTATATAAATCCTATGTTTGATTAAAGGGTTGAGATGTATAAATTAGTTAAATAATATTTAATAATTAAGTATTGATTTTTTATGGATTGTTACCTTTTTTAATTACTAAAAATATTAATAAATATGACTAAATAGATACATATCTAGAAAGTACATGTCAGATAATCTGGGTTCTAAAAACTGGGTTCTAGATAGTTTTGAGAGTCATCAATAAAGTCTCAAGATTTATTTACTCACTCGATAGTAGTGCCCCACCTAGATAGTAGTGTCTTACTATTGTAGTGTCCTCAAAGTGGCACTAGTGTCCCTTTTGTAATACTATTCCTTTTTTTTGGAGCATATGCACCTATGTTCATGGGTCTTATTTCTACATGGATGAAATCTAGAACTCTATGTTGTGCCTAGAAAACCTAATTCAGTGTGAAAAACTTAATCCTCCTTATAAGTATTGCATGATAAATAAATGTGTATTCATTAGTAGGATAGGCTAGAAATATTCAACACCTCACTATAAAGATAGTTTCCTACATACCAATACTCCAAGGAGGGATCAAGTATGATGTAGTTTTCCCACCTAATACTTGGTGCAAGTATAATTAAATGCTAGAATGAGATTGGTCTTGAATGTCTTGAGTGTGCTTGATATTATTACTATTTCTAATATGTGTGTAGGGATGTTGTAGATGGTAACATGCATAAGTAGGGAATAATAGGGATCAAAAAATCTTAATTTTTCTCAACTTGTCTTTTGTTTGAATATGCTTTTGCATCTAATTTCCATCTAGTGAATAGAGGTAAAATAAACTTATATTTATAGAGATTTATAGATTGTGTGAATAATAAAATATACTTAAGTTTGACCTTAAGAGGGGAATTTTTATGAAAAAATGTCCATTTGAGAGAGTTAGGGCAAAGGATATTAACACCTAGTTGGGGACACTAGTGTCATGTGGCTATAGTGTCCCAAATGTGGTGCTAATGTCCACCTAATATACTACTAGGAAAATTGGGTTGGGATCTAGGAAAGCTATCTTAGGACTATGTTTGAGCTGATTATAGATGTATGTGGTCTATAAAATGACTAGAAAATTGTGGTAAAGGCTCTAAGATAGGTCTAGGGCAAAGCTAGGAATAGGCTAACTCAAGTAACACTCTTAGCATCCAAATACCAATTTTAGGTGATTACAAATTTATTTTGAAATTTTTGGACTTAGAAGAATTCAAATTCTTGAAATTTTTACTTTTCCCTTGAAATTGGTAGAACCCACTCGTACTCCTAGTAAACCTAAGGTTTGAGTCAAAATTATTAAAATTCTTAGGTGAAGGGTACAAATTTTTATTGTAAAATTTATACTTATTCTATTTAATATATTTTCTTGCCTTTTGATAAGCCTTCTCCTTCTCTTCTATCATATGGTCAAATTTTATAGAAGTAGTTAGAGTCTTAAAACCTGTCATATTAACATCATGTATCAATATCTATTTCAAATACATATTAAAATTAGTGAATTTAGTGTCTTCATCATGCATGTAGTTAACATGATGCAATATATTTAAAAACATGGTGTCATGCTTAGTCACAGTCATATTCTCTTGTTGCAACAACTAGAAATCAATTATTTTTTGTTCTTTGATATTGGAACTAAGATACCTCTTCCTGAACTACCTTTCAAAATTAGGCCAAGTAAGATTCATCATTTGATAAACCTCTAGAACTCATATATGGTTCCACTAAAGAGATGAAACTCCTACTAACTGATAACTAACCACTCTTACCTTCATATTAAAGGACTTGTCATGCATATTAAAATACTCCTACAAGTGTACAAACCATACATTGGCTACATCACCTAATTACTCACCTAAAATTTTTGGTGGAGGAAACTTCTTCAGATCCTTAATGATATGGTTAGCACATTAACATGGCTATTTTAAATTTCTTATTCACCAACTTGCATTTATTCTCTAATTGAATGTTATTTAGTTGGAGCACGTTCTATATTATTCAACCTTCACTCTTGGGTTTTAAGTTTACTTTGAATTAAATTAAATATAGTCAAAATTATATTAAAAACTACCTATTGGTTAATTTTGGAATTGTTTTCTCATAGTTAGGGGCTTCAACATTAGTACTAGCATTATTGAGAGGTGGTTTGTATCTTTAAAGGAATATTGGACCCATGACCTTGACCTCTTACTCTAAAAGGGTTAACATTACTTAGGTTATTATATTATATTATATATATTATCCTTACCATCATTTAGGGAAAAAAACAACATATTAGAAGAAAAAATACAAGAAACATTCCCCCAAAGTTCCCTAGAGTAGTATATCATGCTTTGATATTAATATGTAACAATCACAATTATATATATATGCAAAAACTATGGTACAATAAATCAACCATAGTTTATCATGAAAATTTGTAATGAGATCCATAATTGTGTTATAACCAACATAGGAACTAGACCAAGTACATAACTCATCAACGATTTCATTAGAAAATATTTCAACCACTTTCTATTTGGATAGAAATGGGTGAGTGTGGTCACACCCACGGACTCCTCTTTGTGTACTTCATTATGACCTTCTTACTAGAGCTATCATTAACTTATACCCTTACTCGAGTATCTATATAGGGTATAAAATAACCAATACCTCATTGGGTAATTTAACAAAGTTTAGAAAATAGAGGTAGATATAAAATAGATTCAATAGAAGAATCATCATACTAATATTTAATAAGCAAGATATACCTAATTAAAAATAAATAGGCAAATATCAAGGAAGAATGACTAGTTCACAAAGTAATGCAAAGCCTTGGAACACATTTTGAATTCACAAACAAGTAGAGGAATGAGGTTGGGCATGAAATAACTAACGTAAATTTTTAAGTTTCATGAGATGTTTCAACAACCATACTTATGTTATATTTTAGAACATCTTACCAATCTAAAAGATAGGGATATAAGCACATGTTAATTCATACCCAGTGATCTTAATTGATTTTAAACATTGTCTCAAGGTTATCTTTTCATTTCCAATCATTATAGTTATGAGTTCCATATGAGTTCAAGGGACTCAATACCACTTAATAGTTTCAATAACTAAGTGTACTTATACTAGATTTTAATTTTAAATTCATTCTTAAGAGAATTAAAACTTTATATCTTAGGTTTAGGACTTCAACCTATACATAACATTATTATTTAACTTTAGGATATAACCTTATTATTCTCATTTTCCCAAGGAAAATTATCATTTCTAACTCAATGAATATACCTCATGTAAAAATCCTTTTAATTATAAGGATATAGATTAACTTTTTTATATTCTAATGATAACTTACAAATATAAAGCAATTGGTCCTCTAGTAGTCCATTTCACTTCAACATTGCTTTATTAATTTCTAAGTGGTATGTTTATATTCTAATAATATTTATAAGATTTATATAACTTTACTTATCATGAGATTCTTCTAATTTAACACTTATCATAGATTTTTTCAACAATTACAAACTCATGTAGAATTCTTATGATGGTTATGACTTATTTAAGACACCATATTATAATCACAAGTATTTTATCTTATTAATCTCTTTAATAGAGATTAAAATAAATTAAGGCAATTTGAAAAGTTCTTATAGTCTTAAGGTTACAACTCATATCATAATAATTTATTATAATGATCAACACAAATAAATTATTTAATTGATAGCATTGCCTAACTTCAAAAAGCATAATGATAATCTCATATGAATTATTCAAGGTAAACTTGACTTTCTAATTTGCACTTAAGATAAAATATTAAACATACAAATATTACTTTTCATTCTCATGCACTCATTAACATCAAAAGACTCATGTAAGATAACAAGTAACTCTTACAACCATGTTCCAAAAATAACTATTTAAAACCTTAAATAACTAGTTAGTTCAATGCCATGAACTCAATAATCATTCAGTGTAAATAAAGCTATGAAGACATGTTCATATTATAAGACAACTAAAAATTTGGTATAACCTTGAAATTAATATGCAACATCTTAATAAGTTTTAACTTTAGAGTTTAATTATAAATCTACTTATTTTAATAATAAGAGTCTAGATGTAAGTACATATTAAAATCATATAACGATGTTAATAATATCAAATGCTTTAATGAACTAGTAGATTTACATATACAAATCATAATACAAAGGATAAATTGATACTCTAATGATCAACTCAAATCATAACCATAGATCAATATTACATGTTTTATCTGAATATGAAAGATAACATTTAATTATATTAGGTTATAAATATAATGAATAAAATTTATTACATAAATAATTTAATTCATCTACAACCTGTCAAAACTCAAAGATGAATAAGAAATGTATCAATTATATTTTGTACATAATATAATGAATTCAATCCCACCTTGACAATCCCAATGAGCCCAACCATAAGTGGCCCCATAACACCCCAACCATAAGATGGATATGGATTATGGTAGTAGAGAAATGGTGGAGAAAGGAAATTCAAAATGTACTGATCTTGACATAACTAAAAAATTTAACAACATTAATAAATTAACCACACGTCCTTATTCCATCTCACTAAAATCCATTAACTTGGTACATGATTATGACTACTGATAATACTTCTAAGATTATTAATTTATGAACCATATTTTATTTGAATATTATAATATGGATCATAATCTATGTTATACAAATATATTTTAGTTATTCTTAGATACCATTTTAGTAGATATTAATGAGTTAAAATAAAAACTCTTAGAAAGAAGACTTCAACCAATAAAAAATGACCACTTAACATACAATGTAAACATATGGGTCAAAGTTTGATCAAAATAGACTTTAACAAAAGTGGAACAAAATTAAAAAACAATTGTAATTATGTAAATGTCATCTTTAAAATAAAAGTAATCAACTAATCACAATTTCCAAAAATAAGTCAGTTCGTAATGGTTTATATGAATTCCAACATCGTGAAAATAATTACACAAATAATCTAAATAGAATTTAATAAACTTGAGTCATCTCATAATAACCAAAATATGAAATACAAATACATCCAACATAATCATGTAGATAAAATAATAATAATATATTATTTTCAAAAAACCCTAATGTTCATTTTAAACACCTAGAGGCTCGATAACATCATTACCCCCACATCATGGCCATGGGTTCATAATGCATAGTAGCATAATAATAAAAATATGTTTATTAACACCCTAAATAACCTAACTAGGGCTTCAAATATAAATAATGAATTTATAAACTAAACACAATCATAACCATTAATAAAACCACATAAGAAAAACTATAAACCCCAATAATAACAATTGAATATATATCAACACATATATGCACAATTTATATCCTTAACTAGCCATGGTCGAGTAGTATATGTCCACCATTCAAATAATATATAAACTTAAATCTATTGAACTAGTAAGTGTTTCTAGGTATAGACATAATTTTGTATGCAAATAATATAAAATCCTATGTTTATGGCTATAAATAAAAACTAGTTCACACCATTAAATTAACTAAAGAATGTAACTCATAATTTAATACATCATTTACTTGGAGTCCTAAAATTTACCATAGAATAGTGATTCTTCTCTTATAGGCTTTCAAGTTGTTACCAAGACCAATGCCAATGCACACACCCAAAAATACACATGCTTCTACCAAAACTAGTCAAACCATATATCCAAAACAAACCCCAAAAATACTCTACTAAAATATGACATCATTGACAAGATACATAACTTAACTACAGTTCAAACACAAGAAAAAATCAAGCAGTAATTATATGTTCATATCCATTGGCTGTCATAACCAATATTTATACAAAGCCTCCCCAAAGTGTAAGGCTTCTCAAACAAACCAAATTTGACAAAGAAAAAACTAATAACCATTTTTGAAATGTCTTGAGCCAAATGAATTCATGGAATGAGCCAAAGATGAAAACCTAAATTTGAAAGGAAAAAAATGACCAACACTAATGCCAAGTCCCAAGGTGGGTCATGGCCCCAACATTACCTAAGCCTAGAGCTAATTATATGACTTGGTCATAATAAGAAACGAATGCCACAAGACATCATAATGAAAATGAAGTCCTGCATTAAGCCAAAAATTAGATAAAACAAATTTTGAATGCCTTCAATTGTATCAAATGTTGTTATTAGTCATAAAAAATAGGACCAAAATAAACGTGCAAAAGACTAAAGAGTCAACACAACAAATTTGATTGTGAATGTCAGAGTAAATGCAATGTCAAAGTTGACAAGTTATTGTAATGAAAAAAATGACTAAAAATTATGATATTAAATATCTAATAACTATCACAAGATTATCATAACTCAACAAAGTCAAAAATTATAGAACTCAAAAACATATAGTAAAGTTGTGATTGTACAAAATTCAAAACCAAGTAAAAATTAATCAATAATGAAATAAAATTAAAATGATAAATACTCAAAAAATTTATCAAGTAAGAAAAATGACTCAATAAATAGTAACATCATGCTCAATTTGATAATAGAATTTTCTATTATGGTTCATCCATATTATTTTTCCACATTTCTCCACTTCTCAAGTCCTAACACAACTTAACTCATGTACATGTCTATGTTTTCAAGGAATAAACCATCGACAATATCTAGACATCTAAATATAATAAAAATATTTAAATAATACATCGAAAATAAATAATAAATAATTAATTAACCTTAAATATCCATTATTGTAATGAAAATTATATCAATAACTATCTCAACAATAAATACAATGGATCAACATAGATCACATAACTATACCACAATAAAACAAACAAACATGTCTCAAATAGTTCACAACTAAACTATATCATAAAATGAAATAAATTTAGGTCAAGTAAGGTCATGATAGTAAGTCTAATAAGAATAGGTGTAGGAGAGGACAATATTATGATTCATCTCAATTCATTAGATTATGGAAATTAATATTTTCATTAGTTTGGACACTAGTGTCAAACTATGGACACAAGTGTAAATTATTCTATCTTGATTTCTATGATTTTATTTGACTCTCTCTATATACAAACATACATATATAATTTTATGGAATAATCAATTGCTCATGTTAGGTTTCATTATCACCTTATAGGTTATCAACTTAGATCATGTGCACATTTTTTTGAGAATTGGTCTTTTTTTCAAAACCCTAGGTCCTCCAATTTGGGAATGTCACCTTGAAAATAGGGGTTAGTGGGCTTGATTAAAGTTGAGTTGACCTACAAACCCTATGTCCTTAAATTAGAGCATGTGATCTTTAAAAATAATGGTTAGTGGGATCAAGTGAAGCTAAGATAACATCAAAGATCCCTTTATAAGTGAGTACTACCTACATATCTATATACTATGAATATGGCCTTAGACAGATGTATTTATACCCATTTTTTGGGCTTGTGTGTGAATAATTGTGTAATATACTATTTTCAAGTGCATGTAGTGATCTATATTGTAACATCAAAAATATCATTCATGGGTTTCTCTTATTATGCTTTAGACCTAGAATAAGATTTATCCTATGATTTATTTTGAAATATGGAAGAATAGGGTAGTATAGCTTAGTTTTCAAGTGATTTTTAGTAGTGTAATGTGAGTTTTAGAGAATTTTTCTTTGTATTTTATAGATGGATAATAAATTAATTTTAATTTATATTCATACAACATTTTTTGAAGTGAACCCATGATAGGTTTAAATTAGACACATTTCAAACTATACATGTCAAAATATTTTCAATTTGATTCATTTGTAAGGCATGGGCACTAGCATCAGATTTGGCACAATAGCATTGTTGCTACTATCCTAATCTAGACATTAGTGTCCTACAGGGTAAAAATATTTCAAGGATGTAACTATTTATACAAGATATAAATAAGGTTTTATGTAGACTATAGGATATAGTTGATATATATCATCAGGATTCTAGGTATGGATTGTAGGATAATCAATTTGACACAATGAAATGATGAACATGAACCTTTCAATAGTAGGAAGTTCATGATCTAAAGGGTTGATCCATGATTTGTATTTTGTAAGTGTACAAGACTAGCGCACTATTTAAAATCATATTTAAATATATACACCTATGAATAAGTATTCCTTAATTGTCTCGTAAAACCACATTACCTTAAAATAGTTGAGTTTCTATAACAACTTACATAATTATTTCTCTCTCACTCCACATAAATAATTAAATAAACACCTAAGTATCTAATAACATATCCAATAAAAAAATGAGAATGACCTAACATAGCAGTGGGGTAATATTCATACTATGTTCACCAAAATGTATGTAGGGAAAATATGATAAAAATTATAAATATCCTCTTATATAGAAAAAGGTATAGGATCATACCATATCCAACATACAAATAAAAAAGGTGTTGTAAAATTTGGTATGGAGATATCAAAAAGGGTCATGTATAATTAAGGTATCAAGGATTAAATTAGGATATTTATTCAAGAAATTGATGAAAAAAGACCAATCTTGAAGGATCCATATGGCAAATGGGAAATGGGAAATGGAAGGAACATAAACTTTTGGAATGATAATTAGAATAATGAAGTAGTTCATGTCCAAAATAATTTTTAATAGCATACAAAAGAGCATATAACATATAATTATGGAGAGTGTATTGTATATTATTGACAAATGAGAAATGGGTATAAACAATGGATTGAAATCAGCTTGAAGGGAGTTAACCAAGATGAATAGAAAAAAATAGAAAACTTTAATGGCATCCTCAAAATCATTCATATCTCATTAATAGATAGGGAATACAAGCTGATGTGGATTGATTCCTTTGATGGGAACTATAATGTCAAAGTTGGATATGAAAGAATCTCCCAAAACCAAGATGCTAAGGTTAGATGGAAGGGTATATGGAATAAATATATCTCTTTTAATATTGGTCTTCTTTTCTTGGGTTTCCATTCAAGACAAGATTTTTATGGTTGACAATTTAAAGGAAAAAGGTTGAATCATAACTAACAGATGTGTACTATGCAAAGAAGAGAACAAAACTATTTCACATCTCTTCATTAACTATAAGTATACTAAGAAATTGTGGAACTTCTTCTTGAGGAAATTTAACATTTAGTGGGAAATTATAGGAGCCTTAATTGAATTTTGGCTAGCTTGGATCTATCCCTTTAAAAACCCTCATCTTAAGAAGTTATGGAACCTTACCCTTCCACACATTTGGTGGGGGATATGGAGAACTAAAAATAATATCATATTTAAGGACAATAAGTATTCTAGTAAGATGACCTCAAAAAGTATTTGCTCAGCTATTAAGGATAATTAAAACTCCATTAAAACAAAAAAAAAGGAACTTCTCTCCTTAGAATGCTTACATACACAAAATTGGCAAATTTATTTATCAAGCATATGAAAACCAAATTCTAAAGAGGAAGTTCATAAGAGAACCAAATGGAAATCTCTAGATGAAGGATGGATGAAATTAAATTTTAATGGTGCATCAAAAGGAAATTTGGGAATTATAGGAGGAGGAATCGTTAGAGATGCTAAAGGAAAGATAATTTAGACTTATGTAGGAGATATGGGTACTAACACCAATCACTAGAAAGAGGCTCTAGTTGCTCTTTGGGGCCTCAAACTATCTAAACAACTCAATATTCAAAAAATATAAGTAGAATATGACTCTATGAACATATTCAATTAATTAATTAGCAAACATCCCCCAAGTTGGACTATAAAAATATCATTGATGAAGCTAAAACAATCCTAAATTCCTTTCAATAGGTTCACATTATACACACTTATAGGGAGGGTAATGGAATTGATGATTGGTTTGCCAATGAGGGAACAAGCAATATGGGTTTCAAAACATGGATTTATCATGAGAATCTTCTTAGAGAGATTATAACAAAAATAAATAATGAAGGGAGAAACTCTTTTACCAATATATAGCTATATGGTCCTCTTCCTCTTATCTAGGGGAGACTATAATATACTAAAAAATATGTGGGATCTTAGACTCATTGTCCCAAATTTCACTTATAAAAAACATTTAGAAAGTGAGAAATAATGTGCTAAGCTCCATTATTCTCTCCACAACAACGTCAATGATTTTTATAAGTGGTGTTTTAGAGGGGATAATAAAAGTGGACCAAAACCCTACATGAATAGCAATACTAGAATGGGATTACCCAACAAAATTGAGCCCAAGCTCTATCCTGAGGTCAAATCCAATAGTAGAGTCAATAATGCCCTATATTTGAGTGGACTTGCTAGATTTATGGAAAAATTAGATTGTTTCAAAAGGCATTTATCCATCCAATTTGTGAGAGCTTGGGAAGAAAGGATTGTAATATCAATGATGTCATGTTATAAATTACTAAAGAACTGATTACACATGTGATAGGCCTAATAATAGAAGAAACCAATAGCTACTATAATCCCAAATAATACAAATTATACAAAGAGGCATTCCTAGAGGAGGGTGAGCAACTGGAAAAGTGACACAATGGCTTTGATAGAGAATCTCTCCCCAAACCATTTATTGAGGTAGCTTTCCATCTCATTCAATATGTTAATCTAGAAGGTTGTTATAATGTTGTTAGGTGGTCTATATTTAGTATTTTAAATCACTTTAAACATGGATTTGGTTTTATCCTTCCATTCTTCATTCTTAAATCTATAGAAATACAAAAATGGAAGTTACACAACCCTTAGATATGAGAGTGTAATTTTTACCATCTATAAATATTTAAATGGAATGAAAAAATTAATTCCTAAAATTCCCCAAAAAAATGAAGTAAAAATGAATTTAGGTCTGATGGATATAAGAAATATCAAGAAAATCACCATCAAATACCCTAAAAATAGAGCAGGGATGCTATCAACAAGCCAATTGTAATTGAGAAACTCAAAAATAATGCAAGAAAGGAACACAATACTAAAACAAATGGTATCAATAAATTCCTAAGAGGATATTTCAAAGGCAATTTTTAAGCTAAAGACAAAATTGAACCCAAGGATCCCAAAAAACAATAGACCCCTCTTCACAAAAGTGGGGCTAGGAAATTTGTTATTGTGGATAGTGACAATGAAGCAGGGGAAGAGGATTGAAATAAGAATGATGAGATAAATTATTAGATGACCACTATAATAGAGATTGAAAACCAAAAGAAAAATAATCTAACTAATAACATTTATAAATAAGTAGTGGAGCTTTGTCAAAAAGATAAAAACAAGGAATTTAGTCAGACTGAGAATTTGCTCAAGAATAGGGAGAACACTAACATGGTGACTGAAGAAATTGAATTACAAAAGTCCCTCATGATATGGTTCATGAGGGAAGTTTAGATCATCAAAAATAAGATGAACAACCTAAAATAGGAAAATGAAAATATATCTAAAGCCTAGATGGATAAATAAGAGGACCTACAAATCCAAAGACTTAGTTTTAGAGTTGATCTACTCAAGCCAGCTAATGAGGATCTCCATAACAAACTCAATTTCATTATAAAATATAATAAAGTTACTATGAATGAGGTCCTAAAAATATGGAAAACCTTTAAGAGTACCTCAAAGAGCTTTTTGATCCTAGTTATGTAGGTAAGTGAAAGGAGACAAAGGGTTAATGTAGTAGTGAAATCCACAATTCAAACTTAGACTATGAAAACATCATCAAGAAAATACATGAAAATCTTAGCAACATGAAGGCTTGTTGGTAAGACATCTCAAGAAGTATGGTTTAAACTAAGTTGTTTATCTATGTGAGAGTGGTTTTTTAGCTATTTTTTGGATGTTTTTGTGTTATTGACTATGTTTCCCTTTTGGGATGATTATTTTGTTATAGTTCATCTTTGTTTTGATGTAATCCTAGGTTTTCAATACCATAGCTCAAAAAAATCCCCCCTTTTAACCTCAATAAAAAAACTATGTAGTATAAATCTATGTAAATGTTAAGATGTCCATATGTTGATTCTAACTAGTGATAGTTAGCAAAACATTTGAGCATTGAGGAGTAATGATCAATATCAAAATGTATCAATGCATAAATTAGAATGTATAGTATGTAAATATAAAACATAGTAGTAACAACTATGTATGAGATGCCCTTGAGTGGGTAGATGTATCAAATGAATAAACCTATATTGGTGTAGATGCCTCTAGTAGGTAGATGATATCTAGTCTAGATTAGTGTAGTGGACCAAAGTCCTATATGTAATTGAAAATCACTCAATAAGAATAAGTGAAGCATATATGTAAGATAAAAATTAGTATACTAAGATAGATAGAATATGTAATATCTATCAAGTAGTAGAAATGTAAACATAAAAATGCATACAATATATAAATTTTGCGTTTTGTAAGAAATGTATGAGTGTTTATTTTTATTTTGACATGTTATATTATTTTTATATTTTATGGATAAAATCTATGTATAAGTAAATAAAAATAAACCATGTACAAGGAATGAGAGAGAAGGAAGTATGCATAAGAGTAGGAACCATACTAACTTATGAGTCCCATGGGAGACTCACTATCACCATGGCCTATGTCGAATAAGGGAAATATGATGATATGTGTAGTGTGAAAGGGTAACTATGATCCCATAATCTATTGTGTTGTGTAGTTTATTTGAATCTACCTATGTAGTGTGTCATTGATTGTGATGCTTTATGAACTATATTAGTCTTAGGATCCCATTTGGTAGAAGAATCTATATGTGATGTAGGTTCCCTATGATGAGAACCCCTAGAACCTAATAAAAATAATCTCAACATAAACTAAGTAGAGGAATTTTCCTTAAAACTTATGGCATATCTCTGATGTAGGGGTCTCTCTAGTAATGGTCTCCATGGGAGAGTGTGCATACATGTAAATTTCATAGGAGTAGACCTAGCTTCCATTGATGTCTATGTTGAACTATGTGGTGTATGTATAGGACATATACTCTTATCTATAATTTATAGTCATGAAATATATGTTAATGGTGTTAAAACTATAACTATTATTTGTATTGGAAATGTAGCTAGAAACTATGCTAGAGTTGCTTATGGGATGGATAGGGGATACTCATATGGGACACACTCAACCTTAAACACATAATTAGCATGTATATATTTCAAGAATGGATGTAATATAGATGGAATGGATTAGAGCTAGTATAAAATTTTCTTGTCCAATAATATATTAAATACACCTCCACTAGGTAATACTAGGAATTAAGTGGCTATATGTGTTGGTCCAACCTATAATGGAATCATAATTTCCTTGATGGAGATTTGAATATGGAGATTGAAACCACTAATGAGTATATTTGTATGGAATATATCCCACTCTATGTAGCCCAAGTGTTGTAAGAGTGTCATAGTTCACATGTTTATGCTTGACCCATTGTCAACCATAACACTCTAAATATGATGGTGGTCTATGTATACTCGTATAGAGAATGCATGCAAATATATGTCATCATCAATAAAATATTGCTCTAAAAATGTGATAAATGGTCTACATAGAACTATGGTATAATAATGAGTTTATCTAATGGATGTGTCTCCTTTTTAACTATGTGATAAGAATCTAGTGGTGGGTGTGCCTATTATGTATAGTGAACACATGATGTGCCCCCTACCTCATTCATTATATCATTTAGGAATTGATCTAAAAATATATTTAGTGCCTTAGCCTCTATTTTTTTATTTCAATTCCTTTGTGGGCATGCACAAATTAATAATATAAGCCTTAATTAGATCTTGTATCTTGTGCTTCAGGTTAATGCATCTATTTGTCTTATGTCCTAGTGCCCTGTGATACACATAGAATGAATTTGAATCATATTTCTTTGGAAAAGGCTCTATTGTATAAAAATATTTAATGGTATGGATATATATGACATTATATTCCAAGAACTATTATATAACTCATGCTAGTGACTTTGAAAGAATAGTGAAGACTCTGCACTAAGGAGAAGATAAAACCAATCTAGGAGATGACTCAAAAGCTGCATTTACTATGGTGTTTTGATAACTTTATTATATGTGTCCCTTAACTTATATGGAGTTTTTTTAAAACTCTTAATAGTTTATTTTGATCCATTTGTGTACTTGAGTTTTCCGATTGATAAGAGATTAACATCTCTTTCTTTGATTGTGTGGCACAAATCGATAAATGTAGGAAACTTATTGAACAAGATAAATTCCTACAATTTTAGTAGGAGACTTTGTTTAAATATGTCCTAAATATCTTTGTCTATCATGAGGATATTCAATTTGGCTAATATTGTATTGTATCATAAGATGTAATCTCAGATAGGCTCATTCAAATTTTGATTTAATTATGCCACTTGTGCATATGATTTATTATCACTATTGTTGATACAAAAGTGTGTTAGGAACATGTAAGATAAAGGATTGAATGATGTGATAGATTGATTTTGTAGATCATAAAATCATAATAAGGCATAATCCTTGAGATTGTGTGGAAATAACTTCATAATAAGCCAATTATTGGACACATAGTGCAAGTATACTACATGAAAAGCTCTAAGATAATGCTCTGGGTCATGCTTGCCATAATATAATGTAAGCTTGGGTTCTATGAAACTAGATGGTAAAGGATTCTACACTATGTGATGTGTTAAATATGTATGCAATAAAATGTTAGAATCCAAGGTGTGTGATGACCTAGTGGCTCTCATATATATATATATATATATATATATATATATATATATATATATATATATATATATATATATATATATATATATATATATATATATATATATATATATATATATATATATATATATATATATATATATATATATGTAACACCTTGGATTATAGAGTATGAATCTCATGCATAAGGGATTGTACATATGGAGTGGAATAACTAGCCATAAGTGTTGTAGCTATCATTTATGGTTGAATAAAAATATTAGATTGTGTTATCTAAGTTGGTTGTGTTTGCCCCATTGGAGGTGTAACAACATTATTAACTCAAGGAGTTGAAGATTGACCGTTTCTTATTTTTTGATTTCTTATTAAATAATTGTTATGAACTCATCTTGTATATCTATGTGTTTAGAGACAAAATCTTGTAATTATTTCTTATCCATAATCATCAAATCTATTGTTAAAATTTTCCATTGTAGTGTGAAAGGAAGGAAAATATTTTTTGTATATATCAATCCTTTGAGAATAGTAATCTAAAGGAGATTGCAAAAATTAAATTATAAAACAAATATGATTTTTTTAGAATTGAAATATTAGTATATATAGGAAAAGGATATAAACCTTAAGTGTGTCTAGGGTTAAGTTTTTTTGAATCTTAGGTTTCTTTGAATCCTAGGTTTCTTTGCAATAATTTAAATTATATTCAAATAAACTAAAACCCTGATATGGAATTGATTTAATTATCTAGGTTGTCTAAAAAAATTAGAAAATCAGATGTAACCTTGATTTATTATACAAAAATTTGGATTAATGCAAATTAGGGTTTGAATCAATATTCAAAGTAAGTCAGGTTCACCAAATAATTTAACCTTTTAGGGTCTTATAAGTGTAAATCCTAATATAGATTAAAGGGCTAAGATTTCTAAATTAATTAAATAGTATGTAATAATTAACCACTAATTTATTTATAGATTTTGACTTCTTTTGACTTTTTGAAAATAGTAATAAATATGCATAAATATATAATTATCTATAAAGTGACTATTTTGGATGATCTAGGTTCTAAAAATTGGGTTCTAGACAAGTCTAAGTGTCATCAATAGGGTCTCAACATATGATTGCTCGTTGGATAGTATTGCTCCACCTAGATAGTAGTGTTATTTTATTGTAGTGTCTATAAATTGGTGATAGTGTCTTCTTTTTAGGATTGTTCTTATTTTCTATGAGCACTTGTGCTTGTGTTCTGGGTCCTATTCCTACATGCACAAAATTTAGAACTTTGTATTGTGCCTATAAAATATGATTTAGTATGCAAACCCTAATCTTCCTTGAAAGTATGACATGAGCAATAAATGTGTGCTCATTATTATGATATGATGGACATCCTCAACACTCTATTTTGAAGAGATTTACCTACATACTAATACTTCAAGGAGGGATCAAGCCAGATGTAATTCTTCCACCTTGTGCTTGGTGCAAGTGCAAGTGAATGCAATAATGAGAGTAGAATTAAATTCCTTGAGTTTGTTTGATCTTTAAAATCTTTGAAATATGGGATTAGGGATGATATATATGGTAGTATGTAAAATTATGGAAGCATAGGGATCAAATACCTTAAGTTTGATTACATTATTTCATTTTTGGGTAGGCTTTTGCATCTATTTTCCATCTAGTCTATTAAGGTCAAATAGTCTTGTATTTATAGAGATCATTAACTTGTGTAGATAATAAAATGTACTTAGGTCGACCTTAGGAGGGGTGAAAATTTGAAAATGTATTTTTTTTGGAGAGTGAGGGCTAGGGACACTAGCACCCAATTGGGGACACTAGCACCATGTGGTTGTAGTGTCCTTAGTGTAGCCTTAATGTCAACCTAGCAGGTTACTGGGCATAATGGGTTAGGATTTGGGAATGTTATCCTTGGACTATGTTTGGGATAACATAAGATGTCTATGTTCTATAAATGGCTAGAAGAGTGTGATAAATGCTCTAGGATAGGTCTATGGCTAAGTTAGGTTTAAGATATCTCAAGAAACACTTTTAGTATCAAAATACTACTTTAATGTGATTATAGTTATCATTTCATTATTATTCTCTAGTTAAGCTAGCATATTATTGACTTTATACATAAGATTAAATTTTATTGATAAATGTTATGGGAGAAGGTTGGGCTAGTTTTTTTGAGATTATCACAACCAAAATAATGTTAATGTTTGGGTGAGGTATTTCATTAAAACCCTAAGTTAAACATGATGTTAGAGATATGATTCAAAAGTGATTAAAATGGTTTGGAAAGGTCAGTATGATAATTTTATTTTGGATTAAACTCTCTCAATCACATATATGTGTCATTGGTTAGAGAGAGGAGAGATAAAATGATTAGGTACAGGCATATTTGTAAAGAAGTCTTGGCACTATCTATTAAACACTTATATAATACTTCACATTGAAAAAATCTACCTTATTATTTTGAAATTAAACATAATTCACTAAGATCAGTCATAGTCCAAGTTTGAAGCATCTCAATGTTGAGTGTGGAGCCCTTTGGGGCTATCGCATGACTAGATGGTATGTTTTGGGGGCTTATAGATCTCCAAGGATGTGGGAAACACATATTTCATGTACTCCATATGTGAGTGGAATATTATTAAATTTTTATTTAATAATTTCCATGTTATTGGAAGTGGGATTGATTTCCTTATTTTTAGGGAATTAATTATTATCTTTATCTATTTCCATGTGACTTCAATGTGGAAGATACATAATAGGTGTTTTTATAATGAGGAAAAAGAGACCAAGAAGTAATTATTCTCCATGGATACCACTTCAATTTGTCCCAAATGCTTCCACTTCCTACTTACCCATTCTCTAAAAGTATCAATTCTTGGCCTATATATATAAAAGTGTGCCAGTAGAGAGTTTTCAAGTGAGGTTTTAGTGTTTTACATGATGACATCTTGGATTTTCAAGATAGTTTCATGATGTTTTTTTAAAGGTTTGTGATTCTGACTAGTCAAGAACTTGGAATCCCTTGACCTTGATAGAACCTCTACCCAAGACCGTTTAGGCTCCTTATCATTTAGAGCCAAGTGTCCAAAAAAATGCATAATGATGTTGCTAATGTAAAAAAATTATATGCGGTCTTGAAAGACATATTATTAATAGAAGTAATTGGGTTGCTAGAATTAAAGGAGAGGTGCCTAGAAAGACATATAGTAGGAACAACCATGACATAGTTTTGTAATGTAGGAGAAGAGGTTAATATTGAAATATAAGGAACTAAGAAGATATAAATGCATTAACCATGGTTATAAGTGGTTAATTTCATTACCAAAAGAGTTTATTGTGAAGGTAGATAGTCCCTATTATATAATTATCTCCTTAATCTTCTAATCCATCTCAAACACGAAATACATGTAAAATTGAGAACGAACACTCAACTAGCACTTTTACAATAGAACACTTTTTATCACTCATGTTACTGGAGACTCTTGTAGAGAGTTGATTATTAATTTTAGTTAAGAAAAAGTTCTCTATTTCTATTTGATGCATGTAATCTTATCTACATTTTTATAAAAGGTTTATTTTGTAGACTACTTCCTCAGAGTAGATGAAATAGTTAATACAATTTGAGGCCTTATAGAATAAATGAAAGAATCAATCATTGTCAAAAAGGTCCTAAAATCTCTACCATCAAGGTATGACTCAAAAATATATGTAATAGAGGAAGCAAGAGATCTAGATAAACTCACTATTGATGATTTACATGGAGCCTTCACTACCTATGAAATGAAAATGGGAGAAGTAGATACCTTTAAGAGAAAAGTTGCATTCAAAGCATCATATTTCTTTGTTTGAATGAGAAAGCAAGTTACTTTCAGACTTTGTGTTGTTATAACTTGTGTCATTTTAGGATATTATTCTTATGTCTATTTTCTAAATGCATTCTTGTCCATTTTTTTGAAATAAGCATAACTAGTGGAAGTAATCAGGAAGGTGTCCTGAAGCCAACTATGGAGAGACTTTGTGCTCTCTACAATTGCCTTTAATGTGTTTTTTTGTTTTCTTTTTTTGTGTAAAGGACCTTGGGATGACTTTGTGCCCTCATTGTCCTTCGTATTTCACTCTTGGGTAGTCGAGGTGGATACTTTGTGCTACATCACAGTCTGTTGGTTACTACATCTTTTGTTACCAGTTACTTGTCATTACCTGAAAGAACTCCTGCTATTTTTTGTAAGATCACTTCTAAAAGAAGAGAAGTGCCTTTAATGTTTTCACCAAGATTTTCTCCTTTATTTGTGAACATCATCTCTAAAAAAAGAGAGATGGATGGTGTTATCCTACCTCTGAGTGTTAATTTCTACTTTTATATATATATATATATATATTATATATATATATAGCTTCTTCCTATTTACAAGGAACCTCCCCTTAATGAGAGGAGAGGTTTGTCCCCTTTTGATGTGGTAAACCTGCACATCTGGCCGACCAATCTCCTTATGCTATGGTTGAAGAGACATATTTTACTCATTAGTCAACTATTGACAAAATATTCACCCAACATTTTTTTTGGAAACTCCACTGGGGAATGATGAGTAGTTCCTCCCCTTATCCATTATAGACTCTGGTAACTCCAGTCTATGTCTTACCCATTATTATTATAGCCTTACCACTTTCCTCTAGCTCCATGCCAATAGTTTTTGGTGACTCCACTGGGAACATTATGTGTAGTCTGAAGCCTCAAGTTTAAGATTGAAGCAGTCCCTATCCTTATCCATTTTCATTATCCATTTATATTATATAATCTAGTTTGCAAACCAGATCCACTGAAGAAGAGCATGTAGTTTGAAGCCTCAAGCTTCAAGCTAAAGTAGAACCGATTCTTTCCCATTTTTATTCTAGAATCTGGCAACTCCATGCTATACTAGAAGCCAAAAATCCCAAGGTGTTGTTGACCCTATTTTTGAGTTGGTGTGGTAGGGTAATTTTGATTTGTTTCCTCCCCAACTTCAAGTTCAATGATCCAAGAGTGCTCCTCCTACCTATACCAGGTCACCAACACAAGGTAGAGCTTATTTTTCTACTATTAGCAGAGCTTTGCCTATACATACTCCACCTATATTTGTTATCCCCCTTTTCCATAATCAAATCATGGTGGTTCAAGGCCCCTGGGGTAACTCTTTTGGTCCACTCAATCTTACTCCACCTCTACATGAGCTACCATGCAGTTCAAGGAAGAATTTCCCCAAATTCTTCAATGATGGGAGAGTTCATCCTGATGAACATATTTTAGCCTTCAGCATAGCCGATGGTGTGATAGGTGTAGAGCATGAAGACGTATAAGTTAGGCTATTTGTGGAAACATTGCAAGGTGCTATTGTAGACTAGTTCTACCATCTGTAAGCTCAGTTAGTGACTGACTAGACACTCTTTAAGCCAAATTTGAAGCAAGGTTCAAGCTTACTGAAGATGTGCATGCCCTATTGGCCTAGCTCACATAGATGAAGAAAGAACCTCATGAACCTATGAGGGATTTCATTACCAAGTTTGACAAGTTGAGGAACTAGGTTCTTATAATTACTCAGCCAACACCTGAAAACCTTAAATGCTTCTTCATCAACTCACAATTGCCCAAAGTGAGTTTCCTATTGAGACAAGTTGGCCACGTAGACCTTGCTACTACTCAGGATTTAGCCATTGAGGTGGAAGATGATCTCATCTTGACAGGGAAGATAAGAAGAGATCTTGACAAAGGTAAATCATCTTCATCTTTTGAAAATTCATCTACAGGCACCGCTGATCAAATGGTGTAAGAGCTAGCAAATGAATTGCTAGCCTTAAAAAGACAAGTGGCCTAAGGTATGTTTACTCCTCCTCATTAAGATATGCCAAGGAGGACATTTCATAACCATTCATATCAAGGCAATGCTATCAGGAATCAAGGGCAAACAAATCATCTTCCTCCCCCATAGAGGAACCTTGCCCTTAAAGCACCTCCAACCAACTCAATAATTGGATATCTAGAAATAGAACATGATTTCTCTTTCCAACCTAAGTTTGATCAAGAAAATGATGTTAATCTCTTTGTAGTAGACCAAGAAGAATCAACTCGTGACTCCAACATTAGTTTCCTAAATTACCAGGATGAACCCAGAAGTGAAGGTAGGGAAGTTGAGGGAACTAACACTGTATTCACCCAGTCTAAGAACCAGTCAGCCCAACAATCTGATAAGGAAAGAACAAGAGAAGGATCTCAACCTGCAATTTCAATTGCTAAGTGGGGAACCACTCTGTCTTTCTAAGCAAAGGACCTAGTGAATTCAATAAAGGTTAGTACATCAAACATGCCTTCACCTTCAACTTCAAATTCATAGATCAGTCCTTCTCCCCTAAAAAATAAAAGGATGAACTCCCATCCTCTATTCCTAGTTCATTTCAGATGTTTGACATAGTTGACCATGTCAAGAAAACCAAAATTCAAATGTCTGAATTTGAACTCCTACAATCCAACCTTGAGTAGTTGGACAGGTTGGTTGAGTGTGTGAAGAATAAAGTCATCCCTACATGACAAGATGTTAAGAAGGTAACTCATGATCCCCCAAGGAACATGCCCATCCCAAAAAATCTTGTCATTACTCCTCCTACTACCCCTATAAAAATAGAGCCTTTCTATGTTTCCCTGTTGATAAATAGTCACCAATTGAGTAATTACATCATTGATTCTAGAGCTTCAGATAATGTCATGCCTACCAAAGTGGTAGAATATCTTGGTCTCACACTGACCAAGACATTTGGGAGATGTTTCTCCATGTAGAACAAACAAGTGCCACTACTGGGACAAATCAAAGATGCCCAATTTACATTCGTCACCTTTCTAGAAAAGAAGATCAAGATGACAGTCTTGGTGGCTGATGTCCCAGCCTCATACGATATCCTTCTTGGATGAAATTTTTGCAAGGATGTTGGATGAGAATTGAGCATGGACCTATCTAAGGTGAGGATCCTAGTCAAAGGCATTATGCAGAGATTGCTTTCTGAGAAGGAGGCAAAATATGTTGTCACTCAGACATTAGCACCTGAAGCCCAAATTCTATTTGAGTCTTTAGGCAAGGGTAATTATTTTTTGTCCACAGAGGATGTTCATGTTTTTGTAGATGGAAGTCCTGTAGGTGGTGATCCAAAAATTGATTCAAACAAGACATCAAAAGAATTATTAGGGCACAATACAGATGAAAAAGGATCTTCCCTCTCTAATGAAGAAAAATATGATAGAAGATTAGCTTTTGATGATGTTTGGATCCTAAAATTTAATGACAATAATTCTTCTACCAGTGTTGGAGCTAGGACTATGTTGATATTTCCTCAAGGAGATAGCTTTCCTTTGTCATACAAAGTTTAATTTAGCAACACCAACAACATTGTTGAGTATGAATCTCTACTTCTCAGGTTGAAGGTAGCTCAAGATAGGGTGTTAAACTCCTTCATCCTAAAGGAGATGCTGAACTGATGGTTTGTCAGGGGAAGAACTTGTGTCAAACTAAGAACAAAATATTGTGCCATTACCACAATCTTGTATGGGATCAAATTGAAAATTTTGAAGCTTTCTATATTTTTGGAGTGCCTAGAGAGCCTCATAATTATGCAAATTCATTGGTTATCCCTATAACCCTCATGGTTCCTCACAAAGACTTTGAAGAGTAGAAGTACACTATCAATTTGGTCTTGTGACCAAGTGTGTCTGATAATGCCAATCATTGGTAGGTGTTTGGTGCTAACAACCAAATCATGTTCTAGACTAAACTAGAAGAGAAACAAGCTATGGTAGTGGACCATATTGTTGCACACCAAAGTCAGGAAAAGGAACTCTTCACCAAGAGAGCAAGGATTTATGGTTTTCAAATTGGAAACCACATCTTGCCATGGAGAAAGAAGAGAGAACAAAAAGGAGTGCATAAAAAATGTGATTCCTGGTGGAGAGTTCCATTCACCCATCACTGATTCTGGGGAGATAATGTTTTCTTGCTAGTTTATCAGGATAGAATGCCATTTTCATTGCCTCACAATGGGCATCATCTAAAGCACTTTAATCTTAAAGTATCATGTAAGATCATCTTTACATATGTATATTTGTATAGTCTTTAGTTCTATTTTTTGCTTTTTGTTTTCATTTTTGGCACCTTTCTTTTTTGGGTAGCATGACTCCGTTTCCCAATGCCATACTTAAAGGCACTAAAGATTCTAGTTTCTACTCCCCTCAGCTGCTTCAAAATTTCATCTAAAGGAAGTTCCCCAACTAGAGCCAATTATTGTTCCCAAAATATGTCACTCATTTTTGGGACAACACATGAACTATTTTTAGTCCTACAGGCCAAAAAATTATCTCTTCCCTTCTCAAAAATTGTTCTAGACATTCAAATTCTTCATTATTTAAGATTTTTCAAATAACAAACTCCCCAAGCTCATTCTACGGACTCTGTAGGCTTATTTCTACAAACTCTACAGGCTTATTTCTATGGACTCTATAGGCTTATTTTTATGGACTCTATAGATATGTTTTTATGAACTCTATAGGCTGGATTCTATAGACTCTTTCAAGGCTTGAAAGACTTAGAGAAAACTATGGACTCTGCAAGCTAAGTTCTTCAGACTCATTTCTACGGACTCAATTCTACAGACTTCACAGGTTGATTTCTATGGACTCTATAGGAGGGGTTTCTATGAACTCCTTACTACAGACTAGTTTCTATGGACTATACAGCTTCATTTCTATGGACTCTGTAAGAAAGAAATAAGCTCTCAACAATTAGGCAATTTCAAGGTTGGTTCAATGCCAAGGTTCAACCAAAAGGTTCATTAGCAAGCTTCAAACAAAAGATTGAACCATTGAGCCATTGAACCATTGAACCCCACTTCTAAAAGGTTTAAAGGTTTAATGGGTTTAAAGGTTTAATGATGTCAAAAAGTTTAATGAGTTAAGCACTTCAGTAAAAGTTCAAATTTTAACCACTTCAGCAAGTTCAACGGCTTCAAAAGACTTAGCGAAAAGAAGAAGGCTTGAACCATTGAACCTTAAACTAAAATGGTTCAAAGGTTCAATGGGTTCAATGGTTAAAAGGTTCAATAAGTGATTGGTTTAACGTGATTGGTTTAAGTGGTCAAGTGAATACAAGATTGAACTATTGAACCAAAGTTGGTTCAATCGATCGGTTTAATTAGCCAGTTCAAAGGAGTGCCCCAAAGCGAAGAGACCAAGTGCCCTTGTGGAAGGAAGTAAAAAAAGACCAAGTGCCCTTGTGGAGGGAACTTAGGAGCCAAAATGACCCTTGTAATTTTTCCAAAATGCAATCTTAGAGATCAAACAGCCCTTGTAGAAGGTAGGTGATGAGAAAAATGGACCATTTCAAAGGCCGAATGGAGCAAAGGAATTCCTTTGGAAAGCTTTTTCATGGCAAAAATGGCTAAGGCAATAAAACATTTCCTTTAGACAAAATGTCTAAAGGAATTCCATCAGACATTTTGTCTAAAGGAATTGAAGCTAAAGGACCTTGAAGACTACTTGAAGGCCACCCAAAGAACCTCGAAGGGAAGATACCCTTATAGGGGGCTCTCGCTAAGCAAAATAGACCTTTCTCAAGACCTCAAAGGGCAGGTCCCCTTTGGGAAGGATCAAACAAGAAAGCTAAAGGAATTGCCAAAGAGGGTGATGGGACTAAAGACATCAAGATTAAGTATCATGAACTAGCCGTTGGGATCCAAACATCTAGTGACGTTCCTAAATCCATCAAATTCAGGGCAATAAACTAGATGTTGGTGTTCAACTAGTGATGTCCCTGAAATCATCAAATTCATGGTAATGAAATAGATGTTGATCTTTGAAGGCTTGAATGCAAACCCAAATGTAAAAGGCCAAAATGCCAAAAGGAATAACTATGAAGGGAGAGAGCTAAAAGAGCCAACAAAGCTAGGAATTCAGCCTCAAGAGCTCAAATGCTAGGAAAAGACAAAAAGTAGGAAGAGACAAAGAGGGAAAAGCTAGAAATATCTATGCAAAAGTTATTCTAGTAGGTGGAACAGTCCACCAAGTAGATATTTTAGCTTGCAAACATTAAAGGCATAGCTTGTTTGTCTCCCTTGGAGTAAAGGTGAGGTGGATAGATGCACAAACATTAGGTGATAGACCAGATAACTTAGGCCTAAGAGAAGAAATTTGAGATGAATTGACATGCCACAGTTAAGGCAGCCACCCTATTCCAGCATGGCCCTCTTTGACTAAACTGAAAATGCATTCAAAGCATTGAGTGTAGCATGGGCCATTCTATGGAACAAAGTGCCAATCCTTTCTTGGATACTATATATTGTAATCTCTTATGTTATGCAAGAGGAGACTTTTCCATTATAGAATTGAAACTCTACCAAAATTGAGAGGTGATTACTGAGACTTTGAGCTCAGATTGTTCATCATATTTCTTCATTTGAATGAAAAAGCAAGTTACTTTCATACTTTGTGTTGTTATAGCTTGTGTCATTTTAGGAGATTGTTATAATTTATATTTCTTGAATGCATTCTTTTCCATTTTATTGAAATAAGTAGAACTAGTGGAAGTAATCAGGAAGGTGTCCTGAAGCCAATTATGGAGAGATTTTGTGCTATTTATAATTGCCTTTAGTGTGTTTGTTTGTTTTTTATTTCTATGTAAAGGACCTTGAGATGACTTTGTGCCTTCATTTTCCTTTGTATTTCACTCTTAGGTAGTCAAGGTGGAGACTTTGTACTACATCTCAGTTTGTTGGTTACTATGTCTTTTGTTACTAGTTACTTGTCACTACCTGAAAGAACTCCTGCTATTTTTTGTAAGATCACTTCTGAAAGAAGAGAAGTTCCTTCAGTGTTTTCACCAAGATTTTCTCCTTTTTTGTGAACATCATCTCTGAAAAAAGAGAGATGGATGGTGTTATCCTACCCGTGAGTGTTACTTTTTGCTTATATATATATATATATAGTATATAGCCTCCTCTTATTTACAAGTAACCTCCCCTTGATGAGAGGAGAGATTTTTCCCCTTTTGATGTGGTAAACCTGCACATCTGGCTGACCAATCTCCCTATGTTGTGGTTGAAGAGACCTATTTTGCTCATCAGTCAGCTGTTGACAAAATATTCACCCAACATATAACACACCATGTCTTTGCATGATCCCAACTTGAGTGCTTTTCTAGTGATTAAATTGTAATAAAGAGCATATTACAGTGTATGATCAATACATATAATCTATAATTTAGAAGTATTGAAAGAGTGAGGTTTAGGAGTACACATGTGTGTTGATGCAACTACCTTACCTATTGGAAAGTTGATTTGAAATATATATCATTGTAATTTTCTAAAACTAAGATTAAGATAAATATATATAGATCTAAAAAGTGCATATATCTAAGGAGATAGAGAGAGAGGGAGACATTTGAAGGCCCATGCTCCTCACCTTGGTGAAAAGGTGAGTTACCACCTAGTAATTAAGATTGGCTCAACCATGCAACCCAATGATACTTATAAATTGGTAAGTTTAAATGATAAAATAAAGTATATCTTGAAAATTTGGTAATATTGAGTGATTTTATTACCTTAATCATAACAAAAGTGAACCAACTACTATAGTAGATTATCTCAATATGGTCTATAAAAGTCTACCTTGGGTATTAGTACATAAAATTCCATGATATGGTAATAGTCCATAGAAGAATTTTGAAATATAAATCTTATTTGGATTTTGTAATATTAGGCACACATTTCATATCATATGCACCTTAGATATGTCTCATGCTAAAAATGTGTATAATAATGGTAGTAATGTATAACATTTTTCCACAATGATGAATTTAAATTTATATATCTATGTGCTTTGGTCAATTTATAAACTAAGTGTGGAGAACATGCTTAAAAATCATGCCCTCACTATATATGGATAAATATAAAAACTAAAATATGTACCAATGTAGAGAACATGTTTCTAAAACATGCCCCACACTATAATCTAGAGATGTTGAATGTTGTATAAGTGTAGATAATATGATTCCAAATCATGCCCCCACTAAATCTAAAAAATATGAATGTGTGGAATCCATGCCTATATTACATGCTCTAACTAAACCTAAAAACTGATATAAGTACCACTTACTAAATAAGTGTAGATAACATGCTTCTAAATCATGCTCCCACCAAATTTGAAACTATGCCAAATGTGAATATCATGTCTCTATGACATCTCCCCATTGATATGCCTCCCATTTATGGTGAGGTAATAATAAAAAATGGTAGTTACCTCAACTCAAAAGGATATGAAAATTGTATAATATATGAATGTAACCATGTATCATATAAAATGAACATGTCTAGTTAGATATATTATTGAATTGCATAGAACAATGTGATCACATGGAGGCCTAAAATGCATGATAAAGATCATGGAAATGTCTAGATAGTAATGGTACAAGTTCAATAAATAAAAAATCACACACATAAGAGAACTCAAAAGTAAGTCAAAAGTCAATGATTCTAGGAGACTTAAAATAAGGGATATGTTCAAATGCCACATAATCTAAGGGATGTGACTTAGTCAAATGTCCATAAAATCAATGATGACATATTCAAATATACATAAAAAAATGACATTCTCAAATTTCCAAGAAATAATACATAGACATGGGGTCCAAAACTAAAGGAACATATTTAAATTATCAAACATGTAAAGTAATGGCAAGACAAAGCACTCAAAGAAGTGCATAGAGGAAAACATAAGCAACCAACAAAACATATATTAATAGCTCATGGGTTAAATGTGTTAGCAAAAAAAAACATCTTGTGCATGGCATATCATGTACCTATGAAATATATAGTCATGGATAAAGGCATGTGTATATACATATATGTTCTTAAAACATGATAATGTAAAGTGACTATATAATGGTATAACTTATAAGTATAGTGATCATAGAGTTGGATGCCCCCAATGTCCATGTGACATGAGTAGAGGGAAGGAATAACATATAAAATAATATTAGATCATGCATTTATGTATTCCAGTATCACACTTAAGTAGAAGCATGACATATATGTGTATGTATAAGTAACTGATATGCCATCCATTAACATGGAACTAACACATAAATGCTAAGGATCCAATATAATATGTAGGTATCGAAAGTGTTTTTGAATTTTTGAATTATTTTTTATTCATATTTTTTTGAAATTTTTGAAAAATAAAGACTATCCTATGATCCCATCCAAAATATGATCATACATATTTCCCCACAATGAACCTGGTGACACTATCAAAGAACATTCATATGTGCAATATCTATCATTATAGTATATGTGATGCTATATGTATTGATAATAGGAATCTATGGTCTTGAAGGGGTAATAGGAGTAGTAGGAGTTTATATGTCCCACCTCTATGTTCTTTATGTTTTATTTGGAATAACAATAGTATACATATGTTTAGGTGCTCTATATGTCTGAATATGGTGCATAATAGAAGATATGGATTCTATGGAATCCAATTCAAGTCTTTGATGTAATGGTATCTCAAGTAAGGGATACCTAGTAAATGGTATTACATATTTATTACCCTTTTATAGTGAATTATTATTAGTAGGATTTTTAATTATCTATTTAGGTATAATTTTTTATTGTTCAAGAGGATGTTCATATTGAATTTTGGAAACCATAATTACTTTGTTTGGCATGAATGTATTTAACACACCCATGTAGTGTATAAGGTACTAGTAAAAGTGTATGGATCCAAGGTATTCTAAATAACATATCAAATATTCCCATGGAAGGTATAACTTAAAAGTTAGTAACCATATGTGCAGGACTGACCTATAAAGGTAGGTCAATCTCACCAAGAACCTTCTAAGAGGTCCCACCAAATGTTCTAATTGATCCAGTAGAATTATGTATATAATTATGAGTATAACCCAAGTGTGTAATTAATTTCATGGTGAAAATTTTCTCACTTTCACCATTATCATCAAAACATTATGTATATGTTATTCATATAAGTAAGCTCAAATGAATAAATAATGAAGATCAGAGTCATCATCCATAATCTCACTATCATTGAGAGAAATAGAGGGTATTTTAACCACATGTTATATAAATAATGTATATGTAAAAATAATCACATCTAATGGGTTCTCATAATGTGATGGAGGATGTGCACTATATGTCATTTTCACTTCAAGTTCCTTTTTAGAATGGTCTTACAAAGGATTGTTAAATATTTTCTATTTGTGGTGATCATTAAGTTGTGACCTTGATTATTTTGGAGGATCATCATATACAATATTTTTATCATCAATAAGATCTTGGATATTATATTTCAAGTAAAACATCTATTCTTAGAATGTCTTGGTCCTTGGTGATAATCACAATAAGCATTCACTTCATATCCTTTAGGTAGAAGTCTATTCATATCAACTTATATAGAATAACAGAGAGATATAAGTTGAAAATATAGTAACCATGGGAGTAATAAAGTTGGAGACTCAATTAAATGTGTAAATTATCTCCTTAGTGCATTAGATAAGATAAGTTGATTAGGCTACTATGAAACTATGTTAGCCATGGTGGTTATTTCCTTTTTAGGCTCAAGAGGTTTTACCTTATAACTTGATTTGATTGTAAATTTGGTACTAGATTTAGATGTAGCTAGGGTTTTTACTACATAATTGAGCTTATTCAATTAAATAAGCTTCATTTCATGGTCATGTATAACATGGCATAAGTTATCAAAATATTTGAACTTATTGAAAATAATGGAATCATAAAGGATCAAGAGAAATTTTCTTGAATATGTCTTAAAACTCCTTATCTTAAAAAAAATTATAAATATTAATGGAAAAATGAGATAAAGGCTTACCTACAAGAGGTTTGAATGCTTTCTTAGATTGGAGAGGTAAGTCATATAACCACCTCAAAGTATAGTCCTTGAAGCTTCATGGAAATAATCTGGTCAAAAGGTTATCATTAGAGGCATAGTTAAGGAATGCCACATAAAAGGATCACATTTATTGTTCAAGATCACCCTTAAAGTCATAAAATGTGAACTTAGGTTCTAAAAAACTAGCTGGAAAAGAGTGCAAATATATCTCAAGTGCAATAAGGTTATAGAACATAACTTACAAATAGATAACACGGGGAGATTTTAATATGTTTTTATTCAATACTTATAACCTTGTCCTCTAAGAAATTTATAACTTGAAGGAGTGTTTGAACTATATACCCAATGGGATTTATATTAGAAATTTTATTAGTCACCAAATGGGATGTATACATGGGTTGACAATTAATAGGAATTGAAACTAGTATTTGAGTAAAAATATTTTATAATTCCATGGTAGATGTAGCAATAGTAGTTTTAGGAAATGAAGAATGTAAGACATAATATATTATTCCATTAGATTTAGGTTGATTTAATGGTATGTAATTAGTTGAAATACCTTATAAAGACTCACCATCACTAGGTGAAATATCCTTAATATTATCATGTTTACTTATTTAATATCATCTTACATTAAAAAAAATCATCCATTGGGCTCTTGTTATTATTGATATAAGTAATCAATGCCTCTTTCTATTCCATTTGAAATTGAGTTTTTTCACTAATATTTTCCATTGCTTCACAAATTAAAAATGTAAAATTTACAAAAAAGTACAACAATCAAGAAAAAAATTAAAAAACCTTAATTAACCTAGGGTTTGATGTTTAAAGATCATATTCACCAAGTGTTTAACCCTAAAATGTTTGTTTTATAGGTTGAGGTTACCTATATACTCATTAAATTAGTATATATAAATTAATAAGCATAAGGGTGATAATCAGGTCTACATTACACCAAATGAGGTGCTAAACTCTAATATAAATATATGCTAAATTTATTGTGTTGAGTTATGCTAAAATTAGTATGTAAAACTATGCTACAAATAGAAATGAAAAATAAGTAATTTAATTAGCTTGTTAAGATGTTAATGAATTTATGGATATAGAATAGGTATGAATTAGACAATAAGATGATTTTAGAATATTCATTAGATTTTGATTTGGATGCTTCTGGAGCCATGAAACTAGCATCACCTTGGGATGGTTACATTGACATTACTATCTGAAACTAACAAAAGTGTTATATATAATACCTATTGGAAAATGATGTGACCACCTATATGCTTATAGGTTTTTATTCACCTTAGTTCTATTGCATTCAAATCTAGTTCATGGATTGTTGCTCCTCATGAATTCGTAAATTGCATATGCATAGTGACCTTGGGGAAAATGGGTTAGTGGCCACAAAGTGTCAAGCTAACCCCAAATTCTCATATGTTAGTGAGTACTACCTATATATACAATACTTTTAAGATGGCCTTAGACTTATGTAGTTCTTCCCTAAATGTCTTGTGTGTGAATCATGGAATATGTGACTATCAAGTAAAATAGTGACCTATCTTGTAACTTTATAAAGATAGATATTGGGTTGATTATTTAGTAAATCATACCTATAGATGTTTTTTACCTATGAATGATATGGAAATAGGGAAGATTTTCTAAATTAAATGTATGATTTAATTCTTTTGATAAGTTTCTTTTGTCTCTTTTGGTCTTTTTTAGGTTTTTTAAGAGAGGAATGAATGAGGTTTAAACTTATATTTATATTAATACCTTTATAGAAATAAATAAAATTAAAGTACTTAAGCTAACCATTAGGATACATTTGATTTGAAAATTAGATGACTTTATGGTACTGGACACTTGTTTTAGATGAAGACACTAGCATCTATGATAGTCTCTATACCAAACATTAGTGTACATGGAGTAGTAAAGTATGTATAGAGTCAAAACTTGTATAAGTAGAATATAAGTAGGTTTTAATCATTTTGGACAAGATATAAGGTCTGGGTAATCAATGTAAAACTAGTTTGACTAAGAGATAGTCTAAGGGGCATAAGATAGAGTAGATACTAGAAGGAATGGTCCAAAATTGGGAGGAACAATAAAGGTCTAAGTTTTCCAAGTGTACAAGACTAAGGTGATATATAATTCATAAATAGTGTCTACACATACCATTGTGATTCCCATTAGTATAACCAATAAATCATTCCAATCCTTAAATAAGTCTAGATCAAACCCAACAATCCTTTCCCTATAAGGAGTCAATCCACTAGTTTTTAAAATTCACCATATGGATTTTTTCACCTTAATGATATAACAATAAATGAGATCATCATGGTCCCTATCTTGACACTTGTTATATTCAATTTATTTATTCTCATTATTGATTTCCACTTCACTAGATGGATAGTTTAACCTAAATTCCTAGATAATTGAGATAAAATTATAAGAACATTTGAGATGAGTGATTAAGTTGTGAATGAAAATGATACATACATCAACCTAATTTCCTAGATTGTGATTAAACTTCACACAATGAAGGCTAAATCCATTATTTCCTTTGGTTATCATATAAATGATTTTAAGCTCTTATAAATGAATCATAATGAATTTGGCATCATGTATCCTCATTTCATATTCTAGAGTTAATTTTTTATTCCTTATTCAAGATTCTAATGAAGGGCTTAGGGAGATCATATAACCTACTCCATTTTTTTAAATTCTAAATTTTGACACCTCTATTTTCCATTCAATTTACATGTTATTACCTTATTTATATGTATGATTTATGTTTATCTCATTAAATAACATGGTGAGTATCTTATCATCCCTAACCACATTAAGGATAGATCAACATAGATTAAAGTTTGCATTAAGGTATTTAATGGTGTTGATAGAGTCACATTTGATAATAATAATTTTATTTATCTTCAATTCCTTAGCCAAATGTATTCCCTATAATTTTAATCTATCCTCAAAAACATGTTTAGTCTAAAACCCCATAGATTATGCATTGGATACTAAAAATACTCCATTATTTTCTCTAATGAGCCATCCAAATTTCACTACCACCAATTCCCTTTAGTAGATGCATAAAAGTTTAATTTTTAATAATTTTAAGGAGATTTGATCTATTTAACTTAACTCATGTCAATATTCTTTGTATGAGATTCATTTTTATATATAACATTGATTTTCCAATTTCAAAGAATACTCATTACAAATTAGGTATGGGTTTGCTATCCCTATTTATAAATCCTTGCCAATTCTCCTTGATGGCCTCAATAATCCTCATTTACATATTGGACTAGTTCTTCTTCTTTTTCTGAAAGATTATTGCTTTTATATATTTATATATCCCCCATAATATATGAGGTATGGTTAGCTACCATAGATACTCTATCAAAGGATATTTATAGGGAGGATTCCTTAAAATAATTAGGTCTATCAAGGAGTTATGTCTCACCCACGCTAAATTGAACAAATAAAAAAATACATATCTATAACATCAACTTAGAATTCTAAGAAGAGATGGTTGTTAGATTATTCATCCTTTTCACACAAGAAACATCTATTGGGATATCAAGCCTTGTTTTCATGAGGTTGTAAACTATCAAAATTTTATTTTTAGCCACTAGAAAAAATAAAATATTAACATTAGTATTAACTTCATTCACCCATAGATTAATATATGGGAAGCCATCCTCACTAATATTCATGTCCAAAAAATAACCAAATTTAAACAAATACCCCCCCCCCCCTCCCCATATTCCTTCATATGCCAAATTAACATATGCTCTTTCATAAAATTTTAAATGTGTCTTTCCTCCATCTTTTGATTTAGGATTATAAAACTTTATATAATATCAACATAATCTATCTCCAAAGTCATATATTTACAATATTTCCCCTATTATTGGATTCCTAATGATATTTACCTTTTTCCACTAATATTATCTTAAGAAATTACCACTTCAGCCCATGGTGTTTTAATACTCAATGGGAATTAAAACATCTAATAATCATCCCAAAAGGATAATTTCACTCCATCTGCAATGAACCACTTATATCCCTTACATAATTGATATATACTTTTAAATAGGGTTTGCCAAAGTGTTGAGCCTTGGTGGAACATTATCTATTATAAAACTATCTTATATCTTACCATCTATATATTTGGCTCTAATTATGTTGGTCCAAATGATATTTTCCATAATCACTTTCCAAGACATATTTGTAGCCTTTATTATGTTAGAGAGGTAAACTCTATCCCAAGACATAAGGGGAAACCTATTCCACACTGCACTACTCACAAAAATAATATTATATGCATTTACTTTATTCTATCAACCACCTTGGATGGGATACTAAAAATAGTCATAATATAAATTGGGATACCTTGGAGTAAACTCTTCACAAGTTTTTAGTTTTCCTACCTAGGAAATAATATTTCCATTTCACCTCATAAGTTACCTTTAAATTATGTTTAAGAGGGGATTATAGTAGTCCAAGGAAATCTTAACCTTAAATAGATTCATCCATACATAATAGGATGGTATATTTTGAATTTTATACCCCAATATATTTGATATCCTCCTTTAAATAAAGTCCAAAGTGTGAATTATGAACACTAAAATTTTATAAAAAATTGAAACATTGCCCCACAATTTCCACATAGTACTTAAGAATGGATTTTATAATTTATCTTCCTACATGGATGCTTATTTTAACACAAATGTGTCATCCAAAAGTTATTGGTGCATGATGGATTCCATATGGGGATATATTTTAAGAACTTTTACCTCACCCTAAAATTTAGTTTTTTTCAAGATTTCTCCCTAGTTCCTACACCATAATAATAAACAAATAAGGAGAGAGGGGGTATAATTATCTAAGTAACATTTCCATTCGAACAAAAATTCTAGTGTTACATTAAATAGTATAAATAATTTAGAGTAATAAATGTAGGTTGAGATCATCCTCTTGAGCTAGAAGTTGAACCCTATTTTGTCAAGAATTTTATCTAATAAACTCCATGAAACATTGTCATAGGCCTTACTCATGTCAATATTTAGGAACATTCCATTCCTATTTTAATTATCCAAGGAGTTAATATCTTAATGAATTTCCATCCAAAAATAAAACTCCCTTATTATTTTTAAATTATTTTGTGATTCAAAGTTTTTAGTCTTAAGAGCATATTTTTAGATAAAATATTAAAAAAAATGTTCAATAGACTTATGGTATGTATTTACTTTAGATATCTATCTCCAAACTTATTTGGGAGGAGAAAAAAGGTATTATTCATTTCTTTGAGTAAGTTTCTCAATCTAAAAAATTCAAATACCACAACCACAACATCCAACTAGAATGCATTAAAAAAAATTGAAAAAAATGGGAGGAAACAATCCAATCCTATCACTTTGTATCCCTCCATGAAAAAGACAAAAAATATCTTCTTCTAGGGAGGGTAGTTTAAAAATACGTGCATTATCCTCTTGATTGAAGATATTTTTAAATAAATCTAAAAAAGATTCTTCCTTTACTGAATCAGGGTTATTTCTCCATGATAGTAAATTATAAAAAATAGATGACTTCTTTCTTTATTTAATCTCCTTAACCAATTATCTAAATTTGATAGCATTTATATGTCTGATAATTGAATTATATTAAAATTAAGATTTCATGTCACCCTCCTTCAGCTAGATACATCTAGATTTATAAATCTAAAAAAGTTATTCCTTAGCTTATATATTGTGAATTTTATTGATTAGGAC